>SKCR01042392.1:0-91741 GCA_019454045.1 Zanthoxylum bungeanum
ATGTGGGTTCTATCCTGCTCCAACAGAAGAGCTTTGTAACCGATGGATAGAAGCAGGTGCATTCTAAGGGATCATGCAAGCTTTGTCTCCTCAAGACAGGAGCTTTATCAGTGGGAGTCAGTAGCGGAGTCTGTCCGAAATGCTCTGGGTTTGAGCTATACTTCTTCCTTTCCTTTACACGTTGAACTACGAAGCTCTTATGAGTGGAGCTCCAATAGCCAGGCCACTTTTCTTCTCATTCCCAAATTATGCCGAGTGTTATGATGAGAGCACACTACGCCAAAAATGAGTTTTTCTGACACTTTGTTAGTATACTTTTTTGAAAAGTATCAGTAAAATGAGACAAAAGTATCAATTTTCACTTTTTTTAAAAAAAAAAAAAAAAATCAGAAATTACTAGCACTGTGGTAATAGTAAATTTAACATTAGAAATTACTGACAATAAGGTATCATTAGAAACTTTAAAAACTAAAAATTAGAAAGCTTTCGTTTGGACTCGAACCCAAGATATCTGAGGCAATAGTTGCTTCCCTATAGGAATAAATATCTCTAATGCTTGCTTTGGGCCCTAACCATTTGAAGTCATTTGATTTTTTTACCATGAATTATAAACTTGTTGGGTCTTTAACTGGGACAAGTTTGTATTTCATGATAATTTGGTTAAATACTTTGAAATGTCAATGGGCCAAATTATATGAAAACCTTGTTGGACTTAGAATATTTGATTATGGTCCAAGAGTGCCAAAAACATGAGTCTGATACCCGTATTGGCTTTCATCCAGAAAAATACATCTTGTTTTGGCCCATTTAGATATTCTAAAATATTTCAAGGCCTATCCCAAATAACCATGATTATTAGATTCCAATTCATTGTTTGTAAACAATATCACGATCCTCATATTAGGATTAGTCACTTACAAATGGGCGCCCTTTGTCTTTCAACGATGGAAATGAACCAAAATAGTTAGGGTTTACCTTATAGCATAGGAGAAAATGAGTTTGTGTACCCCATGTTGGTACATAAGTTAAACCAAACCTAGGAAAGATATTGGACTTATCACATGTGTGAGAGAAATAAAGTTGAAAGGATATATGCTTATGATTGAGCATGTCATGTATTGCATGCATATATGCATCACGCTAACACTTTTTCGGTTGCAGCCATCATAGCAGCGTGTTGGGTTAGGGAAGAATGCAGACTAATCAAAAAGTAACTAAGTAACTCAGAAATGGCCACATTGATGGTTCTCGCGTCGATCGATTGAAAGCCAACTTGTACGAAATTATTGAACAGCTACATACCTTGCCCAGCCCAATGCTATGGCCAACTTGACGGCGCCTCGAGTGGTGTGGGCTGAAATTGGTGAAAAGGAAGTTTACATTCTTCTGATTATCTTTTTTCTTTTATCCAGCCGCAAGTTGTGCTCCTTCTCCGGCAACCTCATCTCAATACTCTCCCGCGAATTCATTTTTACATACCAAGTTTACAATTTAATATACTTTTTTTTTTTTTACATAAATAAAGTTGCTAGAAAGGCGGATAGTGTATGTTGGAAGTGGGATTTTGGATCAGTGGTGATAGTTACTTTTGTATTAATTGAATACTTATTTAATATTTTTGTTGGAATTATTGGCTAATGGCCATATAACTAAGAATATTGTGTTTAGTTTGGAATCGGTATATTATTTTACCCGACTTTTATGAGAATGTTGAATTTCTGAGATACTTATATGAATTTAGATTTCAAACTATGTGATGTTTGGTTATCTTAGTTTAAATAAAAAAAAAAAAAAAAAAAAAAAAAAAAAAAAAAGAAGGTATATATTTAATTTTTTGTTGAAAAAAAATCTGATAACATGGTAACATAATTTACTAACACTAAATGGTAACATAAAATATTGATACTTAAAAATGTATTAATATTATAATGATGTTTTAGTATCAATATATTAATGATATTTTCTTGTCAAAAATATCATTGATAATGTTGTATTATAATATTATTGATATTGTGTTGTTAGAAAATTACTCATTTCAGATAGTGGCACCCAATCCTTGCATGGTTTCTCAAGGAGGGAAAGACGGAGGTTAAAGCACTCTTTCCCCCCAGGTAGTTGGTACAATGTTTTTGAGATGACACAAGCCATTTCATCAAAAGAGGGGAAATATGTTACACTCGATGCACCTTTACACGTGGTTAATGTGCATTTGTACCAGAATTCCATCCTACCAATGCAGCAAGGTGGACTAATTTCGAAGGAAACCTTTGCCTTGATGATGGTGAATGGTGATGAGCTTCCTGAGATGAAACTTGGAAACGGATACTCCACAGTTAGCAATGGAAGTGTGAAGGGTTGGGTTATTGATAGTGTAATTGTTTTGTGATTAGGTGGAAGTGGCCAGGCATCCACACTTGAGCTTAGTGGAAGCACCGTAAATGCTAACTTGAATGAGCAGGAAGGAAGATGTGCAAAAGACTGTGATGGTAGGAGTTAAGGGTCTCAATTTTCCGGTGAGCAAAAATTTTGTCATGTCCTGGAAAATGGATATCAATGGTTGATGTATCTTTTTCTCAGGAAAAAACATATTGTTGGTAGTCATTATGATTTTTATTTTTCTAAATTTTGAGTTAGAATGAGGCTCATCCCGTTCCATGTTTAGCTTAAATTGCTTTGTGGGATCTGTTTTTTATGTTCCTTTGTGTTCATGCTATTGTTTCTTCTTTTCTTCTCCCAATATATTATTGAGCTTGGTCCAACTTTTATTTTCCATTAAAACTAGTGGACCGGTCCATTTAGCAAAGCCTATTGTTTTTGGGCTTTGTTGCGATCTCCCTCTCTTCGGCAATCCATTTCCAAGAATGAAGTCGCTTTGAACCCAAAACTGTTTATGAAATCATTTAACTGATTATGATGGGCGAATTAAATGAACCCTATCACAAATCACTCAAAATTAACAGCTAGTCCAAATAGAGCTCGAATATGTTATGTGAAAATTGAAAGTACCAACGAAAAGTTTTTCTGAAAACTTAAATTTGGTTTTGAAATACGAATGGCCATAATTCATAAACAAGTTGTCAATGAATGTACGGAACCGAATTCAATTTTGCTCCACAACACTGTTAACGTCCTTAATTACTCTTCATTTATGTCTCAACTACAGACAGACTTCAGTATAAGATCCAGCTATCAGCCTACCCTTAGGTCTAGACACCCAAACAACAACAATGTCCTTAATTACTCTTCATTTATGTCTCAATAATTTCCATGTACTTGATTGAAGTAATGAAGGACCCAAACACACTGAATTGATTCGAACTCAATATCTTAAGATAAAATCATGAACCCTACACCACCAAATCACGTCCTTTTAGACTATTTTCTCTTACAAGTATGCGTGGCCAAAAGGTCCAAAACACTAATTTCTCTAAAATTTGGAGAAAAACACCCTAAAATATTCTTAATATTAGATTCTTCAAATCCAATCTATTTTTATCTATCGCTACCATAGTTCTCTAAATTTGGAGAGCCAAAATAGCTCTCTAAACATAAAATAATATTTTATCTTGATTCTCTCTCTATATCTTCTCCTCCCCTCTCTCTCTTTTCTATATTCTATTTTTTTCTTTCCAAATAAAAATAAAAATAAATTAAGAAAAGAGAGATTTTATTAAAATGATGATAATGTAAAGCTAAATAGTAAATCTATATTTAGTAAATATTTTTTAATGAGTAATGATAAACATACTTAAATTTTTATTTAAAGTTTCTACACCTCTCTCACTATAGCTACAGTAAACTACAGTAATTCACTGTAGCTGCAGTGAGAGAGGTGTAGAAACTTTAAATAAAAGCTTAAGTATGTTTATCATTTTTTTTTTTTAATTGTCATTGGCGGCAAATCCCATCATGTAAAATCTACGTAAGTCGGCCCCATATTGGCTAAAGTATCTGCAACCATGTTTCCTTCTCTGAAAATATACGAACATTTGAAGCCCAAAGACTTTAGTAGCATCTCACAATTATGCCATCTTCAGTGAAGATTTTATGTGGGTAAGAATTCAGAACTAGAATGACATACAATGATTACCATGGAATCATTGTATTGATTTAAATCCTCTATAAACTGCACCATAAGAAGCAGGTTCAGGATTTTCTTTTGCTACACCATCAGTATTGATTTTCACCTATTGCATCAAAGAATAATTCCAAAAAATAGTTTTAATTTTTGTTGATTTCTGCAGTAATGTCCTCAAACTTAACTCATCATAGATAGAAAACAAGTGACTACATACCCTGAACACAAGTCACTTAAAGATTGAATTTGTATGCCAATATAATTTTGAATCCGAGCATATGGGACCATGTCATTATCAAAACCTTAGCCAATTGCAATTTTTACATAGATGGTAGAGTAATTACAGGCTTGATAGTTTCCATAATGATGCATCTTGATGAACAAGTCTTGGATTAAGCACAAAGTCCCTTCAATTGTCAAAGCTGCCATGAAATGACATCCTAATTGCAAACAAACTTCTTAACCACTTCTAAAGTTGTTTTAATTTGCAAAGGAACATTCAAAGAAAAGATGCATGGCATTCATCTCATGTTGTAGACAAAATGAGTATGCTGAAATGACCACACAGCCATGCCTCTTTAAATGATCATCAGTAGGCAGTCGATTAAGAAATAGCCTCCATGCAAATGTTGAAACCTTAAGTGAAATTAAAAGAGCTGAAGAATTTGCTTGGTCAGTTCTTACACATATCATGTATCTATATGCTTCTAATAAACAAAGTTTTCCTGTGAAAAAATAACGCCAAATAAGCTCATCATCTAAAGGCTCGGTTGGTCAGGGAACAAATTGCAAAATTCATGCGGGGGAGTCCATGCACCATTAATAATGATGGAGCTTACTTTAGATTCTAACTGTTAGGAAACGTAATTCCTAATATATTTACATGTTTGTCCTCTTAGGATCTAACTATACATGTATTACTAGTCCTAAATTTATTTCAAACTAATTGAAATAAATCTAAGTTAATCACAACACAATTGCATACCTTTCTTCTTGTAGAGACCTCTTAATCAAACTTAATTGATTGCTTAACTCAATAAGCAAATGGTCTTATTTATAGGAGGGAAACCAAGTCACTATTAACTCACATGCATGGATTACTATTAATCCTTGATTACTATTTAATCACATGCATTGATTACTATGTAATAACATGTATTTGGATGCATAATGACTTTCTCTAACCCTTCCAAAAATGTTACCATCATGGGTGTACCATATGTTCCCCACTTAACATTTTACTAATTGTTGTTACTTAACAACTCTTGTTGTTACTTAATTATTTGATTAACAACTCTTGTTGTTATTTAATAATTTCCAACATGAAATTATTACTAATTGTTGTTATTTAACAACACCAAATAATGTACAATTAGCAACAATTTCCAACATCTCTCACTCACACATGATGGGATCAACAATTTTTATTATCTCTATAAGAATAATTCATACGTTGCAATTGTGTCGTGCGACCAGCATACTTCGAGAGCTCAATTCTATACATCTGTTATGAATATATAGCTGCTCGAAAAATGGATAAAACCATAGTTGATTATGTATGCAGTATCCTCGATCATTTATCACATTAAATCTCTCTCGATCTCTTTTCGAATGTAATATTTATTTTGTATTCACAATTATGTTTGATCACATAGAACAACATAATTGGTCGACCAGTGAATACAAGCTAATGTGATATTACTTATATAATTATCTTTCTCCTTTCTCGAATCTCTCAACCTTGATTCAATTCGCTTTTCCAGAGATGTCCTTTCGGATCGAATCTCTCATGATCATTCAGTAACACTCCAAGATAGCGATCATCAAATCTAAGTTTTAAGAAGCAGACAAGAGTCTAAAGGGTACAAGGTGAGATTGAAATAATCTCAAGGGTCTCACACAATATCTAGACTGAGATTATTACTTGTATTACCCTCAATAGTCGCAAATGTACACATGGTATGAAAACATGTGCTACAGTATTCTCTCATTTCCCATGGAGCGCATGTCTCATAAAATACCGTACAGATTATAGTTCAGACAAACATAATGTCTAAATCATAACTGACATTAAGACAAGTAAGGTGAAACAAATTTATTCACCTTAGGTCATATCACAGAGAAAGTGACCTCATAACGACATTACTTAATTTTCAAGCTTGAGCTCTCTAAATTATCACTCAGATAATTAGCTTAAAAATTTGTCTCATCTCCCATTAACACAAAGTAATGGAGGCGATTGCCCGTGTGAGAGGGTCAATCATTCACTTGTCCGACATACTTCTCATACTAACCAATAGTATATTTTTTTTAAAATATGTATCAACATAATAACATGTAAGCATTGAACACAAATATCAATGAGTATTAACATTAGTAAACATTATTTTGGAAAAAATACATATCATAATATGTAAGCACATTAACATCTATGCAATCCCTGAGTTTTTACATGTCTAACAAAGACATCTCTAGGAACAGGCTTGGTCAATGGATCTGCTACCATTTATTGCGAAGAAATGTACTTCATGTTTACCTCTTCTCGTGCAACTATGTCTTTCACAAAGTTATATTTGGTATCTATATGTTTCGTTTTATAATGGAATTTTGGGTCTTTTGTGTAGGCTATCGCTGCTTCACTATCACAGTTAACTAATAATGAACCAGAAGCTTCATTTGACATACCCAAATGATCCAAGAACCTTTTCAACCACACAGCCTCTTGTACTGCTGATGAAAAGGCCACAAATTCAGCCTTCATTGTGGATAAGGCTATACAAGACTGTTTCTTACTGCTCCATGAAATGGCACCATTGTTTAGCAAGAAAACAAAATCGGAGGTAGATATTCTTTCATCTAAATCTCCTCCCCAGTCAGCATCAGTATAGCCTCTCAATTGCAGATCATTTCCTTGATAACACAATGAGTAATCAGTTGTCCCTCTCAGATACCTAAATATTCTTTTAACTGCTTTCCAATGTGCTAGTCTTGGATTGGATTGGTATCTACTTACCATTCCAACAGCGAAACAGATATCAGGTCTTGTACACAACATTGCGTACATTAAACTTCCAACTGCATTTGCATAAGGATCTTTCTTCATTTGTTCCTTTTCCTGTGGAGTTTCAAGACACAATCTACGACTCAAAGCTTCAGTTTTCGTGATAGGAGTATCAATGGGTTTACAAGCCTGCATTTGGAAGCGTTCAAGAATTTTCTTTATATATGACTCATGTGAAAGAGATAATAAATTCTTTGAACGATTTCTTAAGATCTTAACCCCAAGAATATATGCAGCTTCACCCATATCTTTCATCTCGAAGTTAGATGATAATCATTCTTTGATGTGTTTTACAAACTCCTTATCATTCCGGCTATAAGTATATCATTCACGTACAAAGATAAGATAATGAACTTATCTTTATCTCTCTTGGTGTACACACAATGATCCCCATCTATCATTGTGAAATCATTCGAAATGATTGTATTGTGGAATCGTATATACCATTGTCTAGACGATTGCTTGAGACCATATATAGACTTTAAAAGTCTACATACTTTCTCCTTTTCATTTTCTTTTATGAAACCTACTGGTTGTTCCATGTAGATTTCTTCATCAAGTTCTCCATTGAGAAAAGCAGTCTTTACATCCATTTGATGTAATTCTAGATCCATGCTTGCTACTATAGCCAGAATCAAGGGAATTGAGGTAAACCTTACAACGGGTGAAAAAGTCTCTTCGTAGTCAATTCATTCATGTTGTGTATACCCTTTTTCTACAAGCTGTGTTTTATACCTTTCGATATTGCCATCGACATTACGCTTTATTTTAAGAACCCATTTGTTCTTGATAGCTTTGCGTCCTTTGGGTAGATCAACCAATTTCCAAACTTGGTTGGACCTCATTGACTTCATTTCTTCTTTCATTGCTTTCATTCATTTTTCCTTAGCAGGACACTGAAGAGCCTCTTTTATGTATCTAGGTTCTTCATCCTCTTGAGGTAGAATCATAAAGGTTTCTCCTTCGATATCGAAACGACGTCGAGGAATGCCTATACGATTACTACGTCGTAATTGGGATTCTAGTGGTGGAACTGATTCCTCACTTTCCATATTATTCTCATTTGGATCGTGCACATTGCTCCCACTTGGATTAAGTACATCACTCCCACTCGGATCACGTAAATGAGACTCGTGTGAAACTAATTCATCATTTTGAGATTCATGTGAAACAGATTCATCATGTTTTCTCAAATTTCTCTCATCACTCCCACTTGAATTAGGTAAACCCGAGTGTTCACCAATCATATGATCCATGTGATCTTGAGTTTCATATAGAGATAAATCTTGACATATCTCTCCCTACTTAGGAAAATCATTTTCTAAAAATGTGATATCTCGTGATTCAAATTCTGTCACGCCTCCACTTTCATGTTCACTTATGCAAACATACCTTTTTGATTGTTCAGAATATCTTATAAAGATACAATTTTTTCCTCTTGGGCCTAACTTTCCATGTTCGTGAGAACTCACATGAACATAGGCCGCACAACCTCAAGGTTTTAGAAAGTGATATCTGGTTTACGACCTGTCCATAACTCATATGGTGTGGTGGACACATATTTTGATGGCACTCGGTTAAGTACATATGTGGCAGTTAATAATGCATCACCCCAATAGGTTATAGGCAAATTTTCTTGTGCCATCATAGACCTAACCATTTCAAGAAGAGTTCTATTTCTTCTTTCCGCAACACCATTTTATTGAGTAGTAGCAGGAGTAGTCAACTGACGACTACTTCCTTTTTCATCACATAATTCTCTGAACTGATCAGATAAGTACTCACGACCACGGTCAGTGCGTAGTGCTTTAATTTTCTTGTCCAGTTGATTTTCTGTTAAATTCATAAATTTCTTGAAACATTCTAATGCTTCAGATTTATGAGCAATCAAATAGACATAACTAAATCGTGTAAAATCATCTATGAATGTGATGAAATAAGATGCTTCATGCCTTGCCCTGACATTCATTGGACCACAGATATCTGAATGGATTAATTGTAATGGAAATTCTACTATAGTCCCTTTTCCGAAAGGTTTTCTCGCAGTTTTTCCAACCAAGCAATATTCACAGGTTGACAATTCTACCTTCTCAATATTTCCCAGAAAGCCTTCTTTGGCTAATCTGTTCATTCTTTGCTGGCCAATGTGGCCAAGTCTAGCATGCCACATAATTACATCACCATCATTATTGACAGTTGAAGTAACAAACGAAAAACTGGAATTGTGATTGAAACACTCAACATTCAATACAATAAAACCATCAAGAAAATAACCAGAACCATAGTGTATTGTACCTAAGTACAAATCAACACCAAATTTATGGAAGTTCAAATTGAAACCTAAATTAACCAAAACCAACACAGAAACTAAATTTTGACGAATTTGTGAAGCAAACAATACATCATGTAGTAGTAAGTTTTTCCACCATGCATGACTAACTTGCATGTTCATATTCATTTGACTTCAACCCGTGAGTTGTTGCCAACATATATCCACTTCACCCCAGGTGAAATTCGTTGAAATTCCACGAAGGCATCTCTATCCTTCGCTACATGGTCTGTGGCTCATGAGTCTACAGTCCACAAAGGATTAGATTCAGTTAGAAAGATTGAACTCGAAACACATATTTCATTTAAATATGCACGAAAGGTATTCACCTTTTTAGGCTCAGTACAGTCACGAGCAAAATGACTTTCTTTCCACAGTTAAAACATTTAACATTTGCCATGTTTTTCTTTTTGGTAGGACGTTTTCCTTTCACATGTTGATTTGTTTTCTGTTTCTTTTCTGGCTTGGAAGAATTTTGTTCTTTTCCGAACTGGAACCCACCACCATGAAATTTTCTTTTCTTTTTGAAACCCCCAGGTTTGCTAGTTTCTGTCTTATACACTTCAGTATTTGACTTAGCGGCCGCGAGTCGGTCGCTTTCTAATTCAAGGTGACGTTTAGCATCATCAAAGGTTTTGATGCTCTCATTGTGGGTCAAATGCATCTTCATATGCTCCCAGTTATTTGGAAGAGAACGAATGACCGCTTGGACTTTTTGTTCATCTGTAAGAACATATCCAGCATCTGGCAGTTCAGTAATCATGTTTGACATTTGCCTCAAGTGTTTTGACATAGTAAACTCAGGGCGTTTCTTGTATGTGTCAAACTTGATTGTCAGTGACCTGAGTTTGGTTATTGATGTACTACCAAACTTTTCAGCTAGTGTGGACCACATGTCCTTACCCATGTCATATTTCCTGAACTCTTTCATTAGGTCATTATCCATACTACTCAGCAACGTAATGCGGGTAATGGAATTCTTTTTCTTCCAGGCCTCATAAGCCTCTCGGTCTCGCCTGTGTTGGGCCGTAATGCCCTGTTCAGGTTCATCCATGCTCATTTTCAAAGTTTCAAGAACCTCTTGTTCTTCTAGCACATATTGGATTTTCATGCTCCAAATTTCATAATTATCGCCATTCAATTTCTCACCCTTGTTGAGTTCAGCAATAATGTTCTTTGTTGCGGAAGCCATATTAAAAACACAAAGTTTCTACAGACATTCATGCACAATTGTTAATACTTTTGTCTTATTTTATCATGAAAGAAATTATGTTTAATAAGATTTTTCAATGGGGTTGGAGTCAAAAGGCCACTATGTGTCAAATCATCATCCAATTACCTAATGTAAAATATTATCAACATAATCAATCATATAAAAACATCTTCTAAAAATTACATAAATTCTTAGAACATCTTAATCATGCGACTATTGTACATGACAATCATTGATTTAATTACATAAATTAAATTCAACATGAAACATTCATACATATAAATACAATATTTATATGCCGTGAAGTAACAAACAATTACACACATAAACATTAACATATTTTTATCATAGAAAAAACTAATATCTAATACTTAGAACTTTTCCGGTTCTAGTGTTCCAACGAATAAATGTCTTAGGATAAAAATCCTTAAATTCTTGTGGTAACTTGTAATTGATCTTGGACAACCATGGGAAACCTATAGCAAATTTCGGATCCTTGCAATGTTTCCAGGACATCAAAGGAAAAATGGTATTATTTGCCTTATATTGGAGATACTCAATCACTAACCTCTCAATGGCTATGTTATACCGAACACATAGTTCTTCTGTATGAGTACTAATTTCCAAATATCAGTAAGCCATTTTTGCCATATTTCCGGGAGAGTATTTCGTAGCAATCTGAGTCTGTTCGGTTGTCCTATCCAATTACCTTCCCTATTAGATTCTTGTAACATGTTATTAAAGGTGATGATATGAGAAATCATATCATCATCTTCTTTCATCCGATACTTATCCAGATCCAGAAACATGTCTTTCAATTTTTCACTGTGTGCGGATGTCATAACCCTTTTTGCAGTTTTTTGTCTAATCGGCATGATTTTCTGCAACAAATACAAAGAAAAATCAATATAATGAAACACAAAGTTACATTAACTAAAATAAACATCACAAAAATATTCATTTACACAAACACAAAGTTTATATGATAAAATAAATTTATCATGGCCGATTAATACAATATGCAAAAGGACTAGACATTTAATCATGACAGATCGGAATTACCGAAGCAAACCAATATAGACATGACCAACACAGGCGAACATAGATGTCCATGCGCCATTCACGCGCCACAGGAGTGGCTCACGCGCCTCCACGCGCCGCCACGCGCCAGCCACGGGCTCCCACTCACCCTCACGCGCTCTCACGCGTCGGCCAGTCGCAGCCGAGTTACACGCGCAGACGACATGTCGTCCGCGTGTTCCATGGCTGTATGACATGTCGGTTGTCATTTATAGGTGGAACCGACTTATCGGTTGAGTGATACATGGACGACATGTCATCCCTTTGAGCTCTAAGTGTACGACTTGTCATAAACAAATCGGATGACTTGTCGTCTGATTTTATAAATACCGGATGACATGTAGTACAGCTCTTCTCGGAGTGTTTTTATGGGTAAAATTAGATTCTTCTAGCCAACTTCTATGGTCTATATCTTTCTCAATTTTAATCCAAATTAAGCAAATGATATACCAAATTGAAGATCTCATGACCTAGTTTTCAAAACATATTTGAACATGCGATTATCAATTTTCTACAGAGAGTTATTATTGCCCAAATTTGGAAGAAAATCATTTTGTAAAAAATAAAATCAGAAACATTTTTTTACAACTTTCATGCATGTTCAAGCAATTTTTGTGCAATCTAACTAGAATACATGTATTTAAGCTACTGATACCAATGTTAGGAAACGTAATTCCTAATATATTTACACGTTTGTCCTTTTAGGATCTAACCATACATGTATTACTAGTCCTAGATTTATTTACAAACTAATTGAAATAAATCTAAGTTAATCACAACACAATTGCATATCTTTCTTCTTGTAGAGACCTCTTAATCAAACTTAATTGATTGCTTAACTCAATAAGCAAATGGTTTTATTTATAGGAGGGAAACCAAGTCACTATTACCTCACATGCATGGATTACTATTAATCCTTGATTACTATTAATCACATGCATTGATTACTATGTAATCACATGTATTTGGATGCATAATGACTTTCTCTAACCCTTCCAAAAATGTTACCATCATGGGTGTACCATATGTTCCCCACTTAATATTTTACTAATTGTTGTTACTTAACAACTCTTGTTATTACTTAATTATTTGATTAACAACTCTTGTTGTTACTTAATAATTTCCAACATGAAATTATTACTAATTGTTGTTATTTAACAACACCAAATAATGTACAATTAACAACAATTTCCAACACTAACATTACTTCCGAAATCGTGAATTATAGTAAGTCCTTTATTGGAGCCGAAAGCCACCTATCTTTCCATAGATTAACATCATTTTCATTACCAATTAACCACTGATTTTCTTCCACCAAAATAGTTAGGGATTCCCTAATTCCAAGCCAAATTAAGGATCATTTGTATCTTCCATACAACTGTGTTGCAATAGCTGAAACCTGCCAAAAAGAAAAAAACCCCAAATGATTTTGTTGATATTGATTTTTGGGCTTCAGGATCCCAGCAGAGTAAGAAGGGTATAGAAGATATTTCTATTTCAGAGGTTCTGAGGGATGAGAGTCGGGTCTGTTCATGTACTTCACCCTACCCGAGGAGGAAAGATGTTCAGGACAGCTCAGATAGTTGATTTCTCGGATCCGATCCGACCTAACTGCTCAACAGCCGGCATAATCACGTGATCCTGGTCTGGTGGTTGGAGTCTGGCATAGGGACTCGCATTCCCCAAAAAAGGTCTAAAGTGATTGGAGTAGGCGGCTAGTTAATCTTCTAACACCAGATAGCGTGTGACAGTGACCAAAAGTAGCATGGTTTAATGAGATATAGGTATCAGAAGGCAGGTATGTCAGACCGTAGGGTGAGTGTTTGCAGAACAGATGGAGATAGAATCTTGACATTTATGGCTGTGAAATTATGTGGCTGACATCATGAGATTGATGTACTAGTTTAGATTTCCCTAGTATAAAGGGTTGGGAATTCATTGTAATGGGTTGGCAAAAATTCATTTACGCATAACTTGTAATAGAGAGCTAAAGACTTAAGTGTAAAAGTGAGTTTGTAAGAGGTCAGTCAGCCGAGCTCGATAGATAGGCAGGTCGGTCATACCCGACCCCGTTATAAAAGCTTCATTTTTCCCTTGTGTCTGTGGATTTAGGTTGGATCAATCCGCCAAGCACATTAAATCCTTTGTTTGTTGTGTGTTTTCTTGACTCCTTCTAAGTTTGTATTTGGTCCCCAAAAACCAAGCAAAGTCATAGTTGATGGGAGATTATTTGAGGAGTGTTCTTCCGGAACTACCCCTGGAATGAAAATCGACTGTCAACAGTCGGCGCCGTCTGTGGGTAAATGTACAAAAAGCAGCAAACACATTGAGACGATGGCAGGAGATGAGAACCGAAGTCTTCAGAGGGTTCAACAACGGGATGGATGGAGGAGATGTTGAATAAATACTTTCAACAGCTCCTGATTGAGCTGTCGAATGAAATATAAAAGAAGTGACCAGAAGTCACCAATTAGGACTGAGCTGTCGAATGAAATGTAACGACGGGGGTTGATGGCTTCTATACGCTGCCCCTTATTAATGAACAAGCTCATCCTAGAGAAGTCGTGGATGTTGTTCGACCTGCCAAATCTTCGGATTCATGGCAGCAACAACCACCATAGAGCAGTTGGGGGTCCGATGCGCAAGAGGTACTCGATCGGTTTTCATGAGTGCCTCCTGCTTACTATGCATGAGTGGTGGGTTTCTGGGCGCGCTATTATATAGAGGGTGGAGCGTTTGGCGTCACACTGGTGAATGAAACACAATATCAGGAGTTCGAGGCTGAAAAATTTCTTTCCGCCTTTGATACTGATACTGAACAAGTTCCTCCAAGAGAAATTATAGATGTTGTTTGAACTACTAGTCTCTAGCTTCTCCAAAGAACTCGGTTAAGAAGGATATTGTTAAGGAATTGTTCAGAGATGTCGAGACAGATGTTTATAATAAGAGTCTCTCTTAGAATGACCCTCAAAGAGTTGTAAGAATAGCAGTAAAATCTTTTGATAATAAATAAAAAATTCCCTCTTTTAAATAAAATCTTGTTTGCATTTCTTATTATTAATTGGGTTGAAAAACTGTGTTTAATGTTTTTTGTGAGATACGCTCGGCCAAAATACACCAAGAGTTGAGAGCATATGGGAAGAACATGAAATCTATGCGATACACCATTCCCTAGTATCATTACTAAACTCTCGGGTCGGGGCATGACTACTCAAAAACCTTCATTTTTTAGGAATGTGACATAAAGACCTGCGTGGAATTTGGCGCCTGGGGTAACCATGTTAGGTGAGAGGGTCGATGACCGGTGCGTAATCACACGCGTAAAACACAAGCGCACGTATCGTTCAAGTAGTATAAAAAGTATCGATCCCACGAGGACTTAATACATAATCTATTAATTTTATGAGGTCAAATGATTACTAGTATCTAATAGGTTGATTGATTGATTTGAAATGGTGATGATTTTGAATTTAAAAACAAGTAAATAAAATTGCGCGAAAGTAGGTTTAAGAAAATTCAATATTAGGAAATTATCTAGGGTTGTGAATCTTCCAATATCATTTTAAAGATGAGGTGGTTATTTCATTTTTGTGTAATATATCGGTTTACTAATTTGGAACACTAAATTATGTGAAAGGCTTTGTCGATGGTCAGACGCAAATACCCAGTATAACCTAATTGAACCATATGTCTATGTCAACCAAATTACCTGGATTAATTAAGTTTAAGTTCCAATTATGGCTACCCCCGCCCGACAGGTATATGTCTATCCTGTAAGGAAATCTATTAAAGGGTTATCTATCCTCAAGGAAGATCATGGGCTATTAAGTCTAAGGCTGAAACCTAAAATTCCTTTGTCAAGTTTATTTTAGATTTACCAGATCAATCTTATTAGTGGCCAATTAATAAGACGCATTAAGCTTAAGACTTAATAAGTAAACCTTTAAATTACCCAAACTATAAAATAACCCCTTATAAACCGGTGATATTAGAATTCATCACAACCCCAGATAACTAACTTAGTTACGACACATAACTAGAGCTAGTAAAAACTTAAATAAAATAAAAGACATAAAGTAAATGCTGAAAAGTAAATTGCTGAAAAGTAAATGACGGAAAGTAAATGCTGAAATTAAGTACTGAAAATTAAATGCTGAAAGTAAATTACTGAAAAGTAAATGCTGAAAAGTAAATTGCTGAAAATTGGTGAAAAGTAAATGCTAAAAGTAAATAAAGTAAAGTACAATAAAAGAAAATGCTAAGGTAAAAGGATCCACTTTTATTACTTTTATTTTAGATATCTCCCTTAATATAATATATTAACTTTGCATGATAATTACCAACCAGCCATTAAGGCGGTATCCAGATTAAGTCAAATTAATAATTAATTACCAACCGACCAATCAGGCAATATCCAGTTTAGTCAGGTTAAAACCAATTTAAATAATTACCAACCGACCAATATGGCAGTATCCTCGTTAAGTCAGGTTTTAACTAGTTTATATATTATAATTAAGGGAGATTAATCTAAATATTAGTAATAAAATTTTTACCTTTTACCCCAGCAAAGGGGAGTTACCTCCTCATTACTGAAAAGTAAAAACTGAAAATTAAAGAAAGAAAAGTATTGTGCTTAAAAGTAAATTACGGAAAGTAAAAACTGAAAAGTAAAGAAAAGAAAGTGCGAAAGCGGAAATTAATTACTGAAAGCTGTAAATAAACAAACAAGATACAATCTTCTTAGTATTCTTAAAGAATTCCTTAGAAGAAAGTATGAATTTACAAATGAAATGGTTTGATATTTATAGGCAAAATTTTGCCTCCATCAAATCATCCACCAAATCCATTATTAAATGATCCACTAATTGCTTATCATGTTTGGTGGTGATTTGATAATTTTTATTATTTATTTATTAATTTATTTTTTGCTTTGAAAATAACTTTAATAATTACACACAACATACTTCTGGATGGTTCATCAATTTTGGGCATGAAATCTTTAGAATTCGAAATTATTTTGTCTTTCAAAGTTGTAGTTCTTTGAGTCTTCTTTAATTTGGAACTTGAATCAGCTCAATCCGATATCGGAGTAAAAGTTTATGCCTAAAATAAGACAGATGCGCAAAATTGGAATTTCCAAAACTGCACTTCGTTAAAACGCCCTTTCAAGTTTCAAATCTCTAAAATTAATATGTCAAGTCCAATTTTTGCCCTTATTTGACCCACATTTCGTCCTAAATGATTTCATTGTGTCCCAATAATATTTTATCTGCAAAATAAAGTAAAACACATCAAAACGTTCATCAAACGCGAGAAACTAAACAAAATATTAAGTAAAAGGGGCGGTAAATATTGATATATTTTCCGCTCATCACACCCCCAAACCTAACATTTTGCTAGTCCTCGAGAAAAACAACAAAATAAAATATAAGAAACAATTAAAATTAAACTAAGCCACTTTCGTAGGGATCACGGTTGCATTTAGCATATGCAACAAGCCTTTAAACCCCTAGGTGTCCCTAGTGGACGAGTTATAGTCTCGTGAGGGCTTACAGCAACGATACCTACAAACGTTTTACAAAAGTAAAAAAAGATAATAAAACTAATGCACATAAAAGCAAAAAGACAAGAGAAAATAGAATAAAGAAGTTAGTGACTAATCAGGTGAAACTTCTACTCCAAGTTACTAGTTGTTTTCTTTCTTTCTAAATTACTAAATAAGTAAATTCTCTGATTATATTTACCATTCTCCATATGCACAGCCGACAAAATATTAATCAACTCATTTTTGCCCACAACAGTCACAAGTGCAGTTGATAAGAGAGTAATATTTTTGTCCTAAAGTTTTATCAGAATTCAGACATTTTTGCAGCAATGGAATAATTTTTATGATTTTTTTCTTTGATTTTTGATTTTTTTTTATTTATATACAATATCTTTCATCTATGTAGCGAGTGTTGGGTCGGTGGCTCCCAAACCAGTTGGCTTTAGGGCACCAGGTGTTAAGACACCCCTACGGACTTAATTACTCAGACTTCAAATATATATATTTTTGCAGCATCTTTGATCCATGTAGCGAGCTTTGGGCCAATGACTCCCAAACCAGTTGGCTTTAGGGCACTAGGTGATAAAACACCCTTACAGACTTAATAACTCGAATCTCAGACGTTTTATTATTTTTTTTTTTACTCCTTCACTTTTTGAGATGTTGCCTCCAATTAAACTAGAGCACTGAATATTACAAACTTTTCAATTATAACTCATGTCCGTATGTTACCATGCATGTTGATAATATCTGTCAACTGAGCATATGAAGATCCATTTTAGTCAGTATTATGGAGAATTCAAAAATTAAATAATTTAAAATGAAATAAACAAAAATTAACTTGTTCCGAAATAGGTTTGAGATACTTCTTAGGAGTGAAAATTCCTTACTCAGCTATCTCTTACCAATTTCACCTTTTTAGTCAAAATAAAAACAAAAAAAACGCAAAATATTTTTGTAATTTTTGAAAAAAATTTCAATTTTTTTTTGTATTTTTCGAAAAAATTTGGCCTAAAAATAAAAACAACACACAACTAAAAACAAGATACTAATCAACTAATTTCCTCCCCCCAAACCTAAATGAGACATTATCCCCAATGTCTTAAACAGTAGAAGAAGAGTTTAGAAGATAGTACCTGGTTAATTGAAACTCTACACGAAAAGTTAAAGGTTAAGATCCAGATTAATCCGATGCCTCTTACCACGATCGTCCTCGGACCAATTTATCTTTGAAATGATAGGGTCAATTTATGGTTCATATGCTAAGATTTGGTCAATTAGATCCGGAACAGTTCTGGCAGTGAATAAGAGTTCTTTTAAAGGTTTTTACACAAACCCATTTCTCCGGGCATCATCAAGAAACACACAAAAAAAATCATAAAATCCTTCAACGTTGTACAGTCCAAGCGGTTTCTGGTGTATGTTCAGGTTCGCCCAAGATAACACTGTAAAAATTTCCTCCAATGTACCCAAGCCACCTGGCAAAGTAATAAATGCATCAGCACAATTAATCATTTCCATTAGTCGCTCGGACATATCTGGCACAATAAGTTCATCTTCGTTTGATGGTCCAATAAAATTCGCCTCTGCCAAAGGTTTTGGGATGATTCCCAAAACGTGACTGCATCCCTCCTGTATAGCTTTTGAAACGATCCTCATAAGTCCAAGATTGCCTCCGCCATATACTAAGTGCATATTCCTTGCAGCTAAGACTCGACCCAATTCATGTGCTGCCTCTACGTATTGTGGCTTAGTACCAACACTAGTACCGTAAAACACACAGATGTTTTCAACTCGTCTTCTTGAAGTGGCTTCCATATTTTACTCTGGATGTCTTCAAAAGTGCAAGGGTGAGTAAAATAATAGCACTAGTACCTGCCAAATTACAATTATTAGTTAATAGTAAAATAAATCGTGATAATCAAAAAGGTCTGGATCCTGTCGGAGAAAGTAAAAGAAAACAACAAAACAAATCAAAATTATTAGAAAAAGACAAAGAGATATAATATGTACAAGAAAAGTAACGGCTTGATTGACGTCTATGCGTCAGGGATAAGCTTCCCATCCAATTTTCTTATAAATTGGCAAACATGGTCTTTTTGAGCCAGATTCCCGAAACTTAATTGTTGTTTTTCTCTTAGAAATTGTGTATGTAATTTGCGAATGGCTATATGAACATATCCACTGGGATGCGTCTCAAGAGTTGAAGATATATTATCTACAAACTCCTTACTCAAGCCATCCCTAATAAATTTAATTTTGTCTTCGCGATTATCAGACACCATTCCTAAAGAACGATAACGAGTATTGCAATTCCAGCGTGCACATTTATAACAAACACCCATTTGCTTAGCTCTATGTTTCTTTGCATAGGTGCTTCTTCCAAAACCAGGCAGATGTGAAATAAAAGAGTTAGAAGACTCACCTGCCAATCAGACCCGTGCTTCGATTACCCAACGAATTTCATTAGGAATATCATAGATCATCAGTAGTCTCATTCGTTCCAAGCGAGCTTTGTAGACTTTCATCAGAGAGTTTTGAGGGAGATAATGAAATTGCTTGTGAAGATTTGCGAGAACTTCTTCCATCGTGAAATGAATTTACCTGCAAAAATAAAACACACAAAAATAAAACACACCAAATCACAATATATACACAAATTGCATGGGTTACCTCCCTGTGAGCACTAAGTTTAAAGTCGTCAGCTAGACGTGACTTCTTGAACGTTAGGCTGGATCTGAAAGTGTGACACTTTCTTTTTGTCACTCAAATGATTCTCCCCAGTAATGCTTGACACGCTTGTTTTTAACCTTGAATGTTTTGTTGGAGTCGGGATCATGTATCTCAACGGCTCTATCTGGTAAAACCTTGGTGATCACAAATGGACCTGACCACCGTGATTTTGGCTTCCATGGGAAGAATTTCACCCTTGATTTGTTTAACAGTATCTTCTGCCCTGGTTCCAGTTGTATGCGCACTAACTTCTCATCATGTCTCTTCTTGGCATTTTCTTTGTACAATTTGGCATCCTCAAAAGGCTGATTGTGGAATTCCTCCAATTTGTTGAGCTGGTGGAACTTTTTCTCTTATGTTGCTTGTAGTGCAAGAATTGGCTTTTTCAGTGCAAAGGACGCTTTATCTTCAAGCTCCACATGCAATTGACATGTTTTAAGTTTGTCAATAGAACTTTGCATTGCATGGAGTTCTGAATGGTACTGGTGTATCACATCAAGTCTGAAACATTCCTCATTCTTTTCATCATCTGGGAAATTCATGGTCTTGAAAACATTGAATGTTATTCTTGGTCTTGTACCCTCATGGTTAATTCTCATTTTTGTACATCAATAATGGTTCGTCCTGTAGCCAAGAATGGTCTCCCGATGATGATTGGCACGTCTGCGTCTCCTCAATATCAAGGACAATAAAATCTGCTGGGAAAATGAATTTGTCAACTTTGACCAGCACATCTTCAACTACACCTCTCGGAAATACGAGCGTTCTATCAGCAAGTTGTAGAGAGACTGAGGTGGGCATTGTTTCTCCAATCTGCAGTTTCCTGAAAATAGAGAAAGGCATCAAGTTAACACAGCACCTAAATCACATAAAGCCTTACCAAATTCATGTTCTCATATTGTGCAAGGAACAGTGAAACTGCCAGGATCTTTCAATTTTGGAGGAAGTTTCCTATGAATGATAGCGCTGCATTCTTCTGATAATGCTACTATCTCGTAATCTCCCAATCTCTGCTTTTGTGAAAGAATGTCTTTCATGAATTTGGCATAGCTGGGCATTTGTTCCAACACTTCTGCAGATGGAATGTTGATATGCAGCTTTTTGAACACCTTCAATAATCGAGCAAATTACTTGTCGAGTTTGTTTTTCTGAAGACGCCGAGGAAAAGATGGAGGTGGAGTGATCTGTTCTTTTTCCTTTGCATCTTTTTCCTCCATCTGTTGCTTTGTTTCTTTTGGAACTTCCTCAGCAGTTGTTTTGGCTCCAACATCTTTGTTGATTTCAGTACCGCTTTTCAACATGATGGCGTGACATTGTTCATTTCCAATGTTCCTTGGATTTGGCTCTGTGTTGCTGGGAAGAGTACCCGGTGGTCTGTAACTCTGAGCATTGGCCAGTTGTTCCATTTGATTCTCCAGTGCTTTGATAGAAACTGAATGACTTTGATTCAATGCCACTTGATTTTAAACCATAGCTGCTAAAGCATCGTATTTTGCTTCTTCCTTCTTCAACTGGGCCAACACTTCTATTATTCCTGGTTCTTTTTCATGCTCCTGGCCTTTGTTTTATTGATGGAATCCGGGTGGTGGGTTGTTCATTTGCCATGAATTGTTGCTCCATGAAAAATTGGGATGATTCCTCCACCCTGGTTGTAGGTGTTGGAATATGGATTATTCCCATGTCTGTTGAAATTGTTGACGTAGTTCACCATTTCTTTATGTTGAATTTGTTCTGGTGCTCCTCCATATGGTGAACTTGTGGTTCCAGTGATGTTCACAACTTGTATGCTAAGTGTTTCTAGACATTTGCATATCTGATCCAGCCTGGTATTTACTGCTGTGTTTGCTCTAACTTCATAAATTCCTGCAATTCTTTGAATCATGCTCATGTCTGTTGTCCACAATGAATTGTTGTTAGCCATTTCATCGATTAAGTCCTAGGCTTGATCTTCTCCTTTTGCCATTAAAGCTCCTCCAGCAGCAGCATTAATTGTGGTTCTCATTAGTCCAGAAAGTTCATTATAGAAGGTTTAGACTTGTAGCCACTTTACGATCTCATGATGAGGACATTTCTGGAGTAAATCTTTGAATCTTTCCCAAGCTTCGCAAAGGGATTCTGAATCTTGTTGCACAAAGGATGTGATGTCTGATGAGTGGTAAATCTATCACTATTTCCCACTCATTTAACCTAATATTTTGTATAGTTTCTTGAGTTTTGTGAATATTTTGATGTGTTTTGTGTTATTTTGTAGATAAATAAAGTTGGGAAAGCATTGGAAGCAAATTGGGGCCAAAATAGAGAAAAATTGACAAAATGGCAATTCAGTAAATTATCCGCGTCGCGACGCCTAACGTGCGCCGAACAGTGCTAACGTGCGCCGGGTCCACAAATTAGAATCTGAGAAAAGTTTGACTTTGCTAACGTGCGCCGTGACACGTGTCACCATCACAGCCGATCTGCTAACATGCGCCGTGCCACGTGTCAGCATCCTACGGTGCCGACAATCATCATCGCCACGTGTGCCACGTGTCACTCCATGTCATTGTTGCGTCATCAGCCACATCACCAGGTGTTAGGTTTTATCTAGGTCCCAAGATCATACAAGCAATGAAATACATGTGTGAATACATCAACGGAGGTAGCGGAATACTCACATCGATCGGTTGAGAGACGCGGCAAGCAACAAAACTTGAAATTCCCCACTGTTTTGGGCGTGAACTGCAGTGAAGAAGCTCACTGTTTTGGGCGTGAAAATGGTCCTTCCGCAAGCTCCAAGCTTCGTCGAACGGATCCCGCCTCATGGGTGAACCTCCCTAACACCTTCGCAAGTCTCGTAAGTGTGCTAGCACTTGTGTTTTTGCAACAAAAACACACTCATTGCTCCCCTATTGCTCACGGCAGTGAGCTGAATTGGAAGAAGAAAGAGAGCCCTTTTGGGCGTGAGAAAGAGAGAAGAAATGGTGGAGAGAAATGTGTAATTAATTAGTAAAATATTTTCCAAAAACCTTTATATATTTTCCAAGAAAATATATTAAACAATTACCAAATAATATATAAAATAATTAAAGGTAAATGTCTCACCAACTTACACTATTTCACCTAAAACCATCAACTATTCATTTCACTTTATCAAAGTGACATGTAGTCATTCAATCAATCAATCACATCACTCAAAGTGACATTTGATTTGACGCTTGATGTGACGAATGATTTGACGCTTGATGTGACTTGCGTCGCCGCACTCGAATTCGAAATACGAATGCGCTCGCAATCACACTCGGGCTCGGGTTCACTAATTCTCAATTAGCGAGCTTTCTGTTGCGTCGTAATTAAATGATTACGCCTAGCGAATTCACTATTCACGTCGCTAACGAATTAATTCTAAATTAATTCGTTCGCCCGAATTAAAATCCAATTTCAATTTCGCGTCGAAATCCAATTTCGTTTAATATATCGAATATATTAATTTATCGTGTGTGTTTCAATTTCGCGTTATACGTGTGTGTTTACGCCGGTCAATGTCATTCCTCAACTTTGCAGTTCTGGCTGGTGGAAAGTACTTTGCAAGGAATTTGGTGGCTAGAGTGTTCCAAGTTGTGATGGAACCTGCTGGTAACGAATGTAGCCAAGCTTTAGCTCTGTCTTTCAGGGAATATGGAAAAACCCGCAGTCTCATTGCTTCTTCAGCTGCTCGGTTTTAATTGAAAGTACCGCAAACTTCCAGGAAGTTGCTGATGTGGGCATTAGGATCTTCAATTGCATTTCCCCCAAACTGTACAGACTGCTGAATCATCTGGATGCATGTTTTTATGTCACCCACATTTGCTGGTAAGGGAGGAAGTACAATACAAGAAATGAGTCTGTCAACCACCGGAATGGTTCTGTCTCGAATGGGAATTGGTGGTGCAACGTTCAGAGGTTCAAGTTCCATGTTAATGATTTCTTCTTGGCCTTCTCGCCTTTCCATTCTCAACTGTCTTATGGTTCTTTCAATCTCTGGGTCAAGCGGTCGGAGTTCAAAGCTTCTGGTTCATCTCATGTAGTTTCTGAGAACCTGAAACACAAGAAAATAAAAACAATAAGTAAAAAGAAATTATATACAAGTAACGTATCTAACCCCCAAAACTAATAGTGAAAGATAAATAAGTCCCTGGCATCGGCGCCAAAAACTTGACCGGTGCGTAATCACATGTGTATAACACAAGCGCACGTATCGTTCAAGTAGTATAAAAAGTATCGATCCCACGAGGACTTAATACCTAATCTATTAATTTTATGAGGTCAAATGATTACTAGTATCTAATAGGTTGATTGATTGATTTGAAATGGTGATGATTTTGAATTTAAAAATAAGTAAATAAAATTGCGCGAAAGTAGGTTTAAGAAAATTCAATATTAGGAAATTATCTAGGGTTGTGAATCTTCCAATATCATTTTAAAGATGAGGTGGTTATTTCATTTTTGTGTAATATATCGGTTTACTAACCTGGAACACTAAATTATGCGAAATCCTTTGTCGATGGTCAGACGCAAATACCCAGTATAACCCAATTGAACCATATGTCTATGTCAACCAAATTACCTGGATTAATTAAGTTTAAGTTCCAATTATGGCTACCCCCGCCCGACAGGTATATGTCTATCCTGTAAGGAAATCTATTAAAGGGTTATCTATCATCAAGGAAGATTGTGGGCTATTAAGTCTAAGGCTGAAACCTAAAATTCCTTTGTCAAGTTTATTTTAGATTTACCAGATCAATCTTATTAGTGGCCAATTAACAAGACGCATTAAGCTTAAGACTTAATAAGTAAACCTTTAAATTACCCAAACTATAAAATAACCCCTTGTAAACCGGTGATATTAGAATTCATCACAACCCCAGATAACTAACTTAGTTACGACACATAACTAGGGCTAGTAAAAACTTAAATAAAATAAAAGACATAAAGTAAAATGCTGAAAAGTAAATTGCTGAAAAGTAAATGACGGAAAGTAAATGCTGAAATTAAATATTGAAAATTAAATGCTGAAAAGTAAATGCTGAAAGTAAATTACTGAAAAGTAAATGCTGAAAGTAAATGCTGAAAGTAAATTGCCGAAAATTGCTGAAAAGTAAATAAGTAAAAGTACAATAAAAGAAAATGCTGAGGTAAAATGATCCACTTTTATTACTTTTATTTTAGATATCTCCCTTAATATAATATATTAACTTTGCATGATAATTATCAACCAACCATATAGGCGGCAACCAGATTAAGTCAAATTAATAATTAATTTCCAACCGACCAATCAGGCGGTATCCAGTTTAGTCAGGTTAAAACCAATTTAAATAATTACCAACCGACCAATATGGTGGTATCCTCATTAAGTCAGGTTTTAACTAGTTTATATATTATAATTAAGGGAGATTAATCTAAATATTAGTAATAAAATTTTTACCTTTTACCCCAGCAAAGGGGAGTTACCTCTTCATTACTGAAAAGTAAAAACTGAAAATTAAAGAAAGAAAAGTATTGTGCGTAAAAGTAAATTGCGGAAAGTAAAAACTGAAAAGTAAAGAAAAGAAAGTGTGAAAGCATAAATTAATTACTGAAAGTTGTAAATAAACAAATAAGATACAATCTTCTTAGTATTCTTAAGGAATTCCTTAGAAGAAAGTATGAATTTACAAATGAAATGGTTTGATATTTATAGGCAAAATTTTGCCTCCATCAAATCATCCACCAAATCCATTATTTATTGCTCCACTAAATGCTCCACCAAATCCATTATTAATTGCTCCACTAATTGCTTATCATGTTTGGTGGTGATTTGATAATTTTTATTATTTATTTATTTATTTATTGCTTTGAAAATGATTGAAAATGACTTTAATAATTACACACAACACACTTCTGTATGGTTCATCAATTTCGGGCATGCAATATTCATAATTCGAAATTATTTTGTCTTTCAAAGTTGTATATCTTTGAGTCTTATTTAATCTGGAACTTGAATCAGCTCAATCCGATATCGGAGTAAAAAGTTATGTCCGAATTACGACAGATGCGCAAAACTGGAATTTCCAAAACTGCACTTCCTTAAAACGCCCTTTCAAGTTTTCAATCTCCAAAATTAATATGTCAAGTCCAATTTTTGCCCTTAGTTGACCTACATTTCGTCCTAAATGATTTTATTGTGTCCCAATATTATTTTATCTGCAAAATAAAGTAAAACACATCAAAACGTTCATCAAACCCGAGAAACTAAACAAAATATTAAGTAAAATGGGCGGTAAATATTGATATATTTTCCGCTCATCAGCCGACGTGGCGTTTGGCCCCCCAGGTAACAATAGCACGTATGGATTGAAGGAAATGAAGACCTGCGTGGAGTTTGGTGCCTCGGGGTAACCATAGCACAATAAGCGAGAAGGCCAGCGTGGCGTTTGGAGCCCCCAGGTAACCATATCATGTATGGATTGAAGACAATGAAGACCTGTGTGGCGTTTGGCACCTCGGGGTAACCATAACACGATTGATGTGAGGGCCAGCGTAGCGTTTAGGGCCTCCCGGCAACCATAGCACGTATGGAAGGAAATCAACTTAGGTACTACAGTACCCTGGGGTCGGCATAGCACGAGGAAGGCCCAAGAGCCTTCGTGGTGTTTTCGGTCTTGGGATATGCCTAGCACGGGGATGGAGAATGCCCATGTGGCGTTGGTGATTCCCTTTCGAATCCTCTAGGTGCATAGCACAGGAAATGTTAGGAGACCTATGTGGCATTTAATGCCTAGGGGCCTGCCTAGCATGAGGAGAGTCACATGGCGTTGGCCGCCCCCTCGATCCGTAGCTTGATTTTCCGGGACGTTGGACTGTAATGTTCAAAATTATTATTTTGGGTGGCCTAGGCCAGGACGCTGTCTTGGACGCCTATACTGTTTATCTTTTTCGGGTCGATCCCGAGGTATGTGATATATCACATCTGTTGTGCATTGTCTTGTCTTTGTCTATTTTTTATTTATCAAGGACTTGGCATGGGGCTAGGTTACGTCCCGCCGAGGCCTTTGTTTGAGATTACAGGCTCAGAGTTAGGTTACTGTAGGAAACAACTTTCCTTTGTTCGGCGGAAGTTGCTTGTGGTGGCACCGGCTCCGGTATGGATCTTTAAAATTTTCGTTGCCTTCTCCCTTTGTTGTAGTAGCCGAAATCAATCCTTTGGTGTCCAACGCTTGGATCAACCACTCGATCTTCCGAACTATGAATCGAAACAAACAATCCGAATTGTGGGCTTCACTCATAAAAATCAAAACTCTAAACAATTTAGAGAATTAAGATGTCACAATGGTGTTTGGCTTTTGAAATTTCAAACACTCTCACAACACTTTTGAATGTTTGAACTTCTTCTATCTTTTCTTTCTCACAACACTTGTGTGAATGAATGTAAAAATGTTAACCTTAAGAAGTGAGAGAAATGGTAGAGATTATATTCTCTTACACAAGCCAATTATCCTTGTCATTAATCATCTAATGCTTTCTTGCAATGGACAACACAAAAAATGTGTATGTCATACCAAAGCATAAGAAATGATAAGCTAATGACAAAAATATTAGGTGTATACAAGCCACCTAATAGACATAATAAATTGGAGAGCATGGCAAGCCATATGGTTTTGTCTCCTAAGTAAATAAAAATCACTATCTTAATAATGATTAAATTACCTACAATTATGTTGTAGTAATTATCTCATAATTATTACTAACTTGATTATCTCATAATCAAGACATGATTATCTCATAATCAAAGAATTCTAGAAAACATTAAATTAAACTAATTTAACATAGTTTTCATTTGTGACAATAAATATTATTAATCTCATTAATAATATATAAATATAATGTGAGCATATTATTAGATAATCTAATTAATTAGTTTTGCTACAGTTAACGAGCTAGCACGGGGACCAAATAGACCTACGGTTCCGAGCTCCAATAATTCTGAAATATTAATTAAACTCTTTAATCAAATATTATGAATTATTAACTCCATGTTATTCCACTAAAAACTTTAAGTTGAACTCCTGTTACCGTAAATGGATAAAATATACCGAACAACTTCGGTGTCCATCGATATAGTTATTACATATGGATATAGCCATTCACGAATATCTCATAAATAGAGCTGGGTCAAAATTTCGTTAAACCCTTCTAAATATTTTGTCTCTTAAGCACCATTGATTCTATAATGAACAATTAATTCATAACAATTATGAATATAAAACTTTCTATTCGTAATAGAAAAGTTGAGCGCTCAAATTGTTCAAGTCTCAAATCAACTCTTAAAAGAGATACTCTTCTGCTTCTCGTAAGAAGGAGTGAATTCCATATCTATGTAAAACGTTCCCAGCTTCACACCAAATCATATCCCCAAAATACATAGTTATTGGCCGGGAATGCAACACTAACCTCACCATAGTAAATCAAAGGACATAGCTTGTCATGCAGGAGTTCGTAGTACACTCAGGATTAAGATCAAATCCATATATGACCATCTATTAGATAAAATGAATTTCTTCGATTAACGGATATTAAAAGAAATTCGTATTTATCTGAGACCAGTCCTATATGATCTCATCATACAAGATGCCTTCATTCCCATGTCACTACATGAACGATCCCAGATCAAAGTCGTCATAGAAGTATAGAATGGATCGCGGCTATAGATAAACCATAAACAAAGTACCTTCTTTGTTTGTTCTCTACGGACTATTTAGATTACTAACTTCATACTTAAATCCTCTTGTGTATCAAACATACACTAAGTCTGAAGGTACAATAGTAATCAAGGTAAACAAGACAATTGGACAATATGCGATATAAATCAAACAACTTTGATAAAATGAATAATGCATTTATTATTATTACAATAATCAATTCTATTTACAATACATGAAGCTCTAAGACATAAATCCCAATAAATATGTCCTGCCGAGACTTTTGTTTGAGATCACAGGCTTGGGGCTGGGTTACATCCCGCCGAGGCCTTTGTTTGAGATCACAGGCTCGGGGCTGAGTTACGTCCCGCCGAGGCCTTTTTTGAGGCTGTTGGCTCGGGGTGGGGTGGTGTCCCACCGAGACTCTGTTATGTCAAATGGTCGGGGGTCAGAGCATCTCCACTATGGTCAGATGCCGATTGGCGCAAGGAGGAACTGATGAGAGGAAAATATATCAATATTTACCACCCCTTTTACTTAATATTTTGTTTAGTTTCTCGGGTTTGATGAATGTTTTGATGTGTTTTAGTTTATTTTACAGATGAAATAATATTGGGACTCAATGAAATTATTTAGGACCAAATATGGGTCAAATAAGGGCAAAATTTGGAGTTGACATATTAATTTTGGAGATTGGAAACTTGAAAGGGCGTTGTAACGAAGTGTAGTTTCAGAAATTCCAATTTTGCGCAACTGTCATATTTTGGGCATAACGTTTTACTCCGATATCGGATTGAGCTGATTCAAGTCCAGATTAAAGAAGACTCAAATATATACAACTTTGAAGAACAAAATAATTTCGAATTCTGAAGATTTCATGACTGAAATTGATGAAACATCCGTAAGTGTGTTATGTGTAATTATTAAAGTCATTTTCAAAGCAAAAAAATAAAAAAATAATAATAAAAAAAAAAAAATAGTCAAGCTCCCACCAAACATGATAGAAATTAATAATGAATTTGATGGAGTAATTAGTGGAGTAATTAGTGGAGCAATTAGTGGAGGATTTGGTGGATGATTTGATGGAGGCAAAATTTTGCCCATAAATACCAAGCCATTTCATTTGTAAATTCATACTTTCTTCTTGAAATTCCTTAAGAATAACTAAGAAGATTGTATCTTGTTTGTTTATTTACAGCTTTCAGTAATTAATTTCTGCTTTCGCACTTTCTTTTCTTTACTTTTCAGTTTTTACTTTCAGTAATTTACTTTTACGCACAGTACTTTTCTTTCTTTACTTTTTTAGTTTTTACTTTTCAAGCAATGAGGAGGTAACTCCCCTTGCTGGGATAAAAGGTAAAGATTTTATTATTGCTATTTAGATTAATCTCCCCTAATTATAATATAATAACTATTTAAAATCTGACTTAACGAGTATACTGTTGGGTTCTCCTAGAACATGCCAAGGATCTATTAAGCATAAACATGTGTGAATAAACAAAGTGAGATTGCGAAAAATACTCACAATGATCGGCAAAGGTGGATGTGTAGATAACGAAAATTTTGCCTCCTTGAAAACTGCTCCAATCCCTCCTTTGTATGAATGATGAGCTCCAAGCTTTGATCTTTGAATTCCAAACTCAAGGGGATAGTTTTCCCTATCACCTTTATAGACTCTTTAATGTGCTAGCAATGGAAGATTTTTGCAACAAAATATCCTTGTTCTTGAGAGAAACTCTCGGCAATGGGCAATGGGAGAGAGGGAAGAGGTTTCACGCCAATTGCAAAAATGAGAGAGTGAGTAATGTGTTTTGATTTTCCAAAATCAAATAAACTAATACCAAACTTCCAAAGTTAGTAAAAAGTCAATCACACATCAAAATAACGTAAGCTTGTGTAAGTTACAAGCTAACACCAACTAACAACTTCATCAAACAAAAGGTGATGAGATTGACTAGTGATGTGACTTGATGTGGGCCCCACTTTAAATTCAAAATCCAAAAGTCGCTTACGAATTAATTCAAATTTTTCGTTGTGACTTTTCCGTTGCGACTTAATTAAATCAAATTTAATTAAATAATAATGTCTCGCAAAATTATTACGAAAGTCGCTTACGAATTAATTCTAAATTAATTCGTTCGCCCGAATTAAAATCCAATTTTAATTCCGCTTTGAAATCTAATTTCATTTAATATATCGAATATATTATTTAATCGATTAATTCCAAATTAATCGTTCTCTCTCCATTAATTGAATTTTATCCCAGATAAATTATCGTCGCAACTAATCCTAGATTAATTTTCTCTCTCTTATAATTAATCCCAGATTAATTCTTTTCGAATCAAACGTCATCGGTGAATCTTCAGGAAGCGGCCCATGAGATCCCTGGATATGTTGGCAGTAAATCTGGTCATCGGACTATCCGAATTTGTGCGTACCAGGTACCACATTCTTACCGATTTACAAGTCATGATTAGCTTCTAGCAAAGCACTGTGCCTACCCAATTCTCCAGAAATATTCTTTTAAGGAATACATAATCTATAACAGGCATAGTATACTAAGTATTGCGTATTGCGATCCAGTACCCAATGTCACATGCTAAGTCTGGGGCTGGAGTTGTGTCTGCCCCGTACGAAGCATATATCAGATCACTAGCAACTAGTCTCTTTAATCGGATAATCATGACCTTGTCATATTATCCCGATAGTTGCAACATAATAGAGTACCAGTTCTGTATCCCTGCGTGATCATCATCTCCATATGACTGAAGTAATACTTTCATCTTGACATCACACCCAATACACTACGATTCTCAATAAACCCAGAAGAGGCGTACACAGAACCTGTTAAAGTCATGAATGACCAAAACCAAAGCGTACTGATTGCCGCAAGTATTAGCGATGCAAGTCTCAGGTTAAGACCAAATACACATACCCTGATTCGGATTCCCATAGACACATAGTCATACTACTAATGAGATTCTGAGGGGTCTATCCAGAGCGAAGCTGTTTCCGTACCATCGGTAAACACAACCTCCTATCACACTTGCATAAGTATCCAATACTTAAATATATGAGAACTATGTCGTTACGCTTCCATAACGCGCACAAGTGCAATACTAGTCTATTCCGCATTATCGATGTCCAGTCTCGATAATACTACGACTATTGATATTTAATTATTAAACCTTTAGTGGATTGATAATGTCTCATATCTTATAATCTGGAACTAATAATAAGGACTTTTATCATTTATATATTTAAGTAATCTAATTACAAAAATAAAATGGTAATTTCCTTTGTCACATAGTTAATTTGTACAAAAACCACAATGTATTTTACAAATAGTGATGCTATGGGTCACAATTGTCCAACATATACCGCCATATTGGTCAGTTGGTAATTAATTATAAATTGGTTTTAACCTGATTAAGCATGGATACCGCCTGGTTGGTCGGTTGGTAATTAATTATTAATTTGACTTAACATCACCGCCTTTATGGCTGGTTGGTAATTATCACGCAAAGTTAATATATTAATTAAGTGAGATATCTAAAATAGTAGTAATAAAAGTGGATCATTTTACCTCAGCATTTTCTTTATTGTACTTTTACTTTATTTACTTTCAGCATTTACTTTTCAATAATTTAATTTCCAGCATTTACTTTCCAGTAATTTAATTTCCAGTATTTACTTTATGTCTTTTCTTTTATTTAAGTTTTTACTACCCGTAAATATGTATCGTAACTAAGCCAGTTATCTGGAGTTGTGATGAAATCCAATATCACCGGTATATAAGGGGTTAAATTACAGTTTGGGTAATATAAAGGTTTATTTATTGAGCTTTAATCCTAATGCTTTTTATTAACTGGCCATTAATAAAATTGAACTGGTAACCTTAAAATGAACTTGGAAAAGAGATTTTAGGTTAAAGACCTTAGACTCAATAGCCCACGATCTTCTTTGAGGATAGATAACCCTTTAATATTTTTCCTTACAGGATAGGAATATACCTGTCGGGCGGGGGTAGCCATAATTGGAACTTAATCTTAATGAATTCAGATAACTTGGTTAACATAGAAATATGATTAATTGGTAACAGTCTCTTGTTTGGAAGATTTCCAGCTCACTGCTCCGTTGTTCAAACAATATGTACCTGGATTGCGACTTACAATTGTCTTTATCGGTTTGGAAACTTGCATCGATAAACCCAGTTACCTCAAGTTCTCCATCTCCATAGATTAAGAAAACATCCTTAGTTCGTCTAAGATACTTAAGGATGTTCTTAACCGCAACCCAGTGACCATCACCTGGATCGGCCTGATAGCGACTACACATGCTCAAAACATACGAGACATCAGGTCGCGTACATATCATAGCATATATGATCAATCCAACTGCTGAAGTGAACGGGATCTGACTCATGATGTCTCTCTCATCTTGAGTTTGAGGACACATGTCCTTAGATAGAGTGACGCCATGTGACACTGGCAACAGTCCCCTCTTAGACTGGTCCATGTTGAATCTCTTCAACACTTTGTCAATGTATGTGCTCTGGGAGAGTCCAAGCAGCTTTCTAGATCTATCCTGGTAGATATTTATTCCCAGAATAAAGGCTGCTTCTACCAGATCTTTCATGGAGAATTTTAATGAAAGCCAAGCTTTCATCGATTGTAGCATGGGAATGTCATTGCCAATAAGCAATACATCATCAACGTAAAGGACAATGAATTTCAGTTTGCTCCCACTAACCTTCTTATATACACAAGGATCATCCTCGTTTTGAACGAAATCATATTCTTTTATGATCTCATCAAAACGTTGGTTCCAAGAACGCGATGCTAGCTTCAATCCATAAATGGATCGATTTAACTTGCAAACCTTGTTTGCATGTTTAGGTACGACAAAACTGTCAGGCTATTGCATATAAACATCCTCCAAAAGGTTTCCATTAAGGAAAGCGGTTTTGACGTCCATCTGCCATATTTCGTAATCGAAATATGCAGTAATAGCAAGCATTATCCGAATGGATTTAATCATGGCAACAGGTTAAAAAGTTTCATTGTAATTGACACCATGTCGTTGACGATACCCTTTTGCTACAAGCCTAAATTTGTATGTTTGTATGTTGCCATCCATGTCGGTCTTCTTCTTGAAGACCCATTTGCAACTAATAGGTTTTACGCCTTCTGGTGCATCAACCAGTGTCCAAACTTGGTTGGTGTACATAGAATCCATTTTGGACTTCATGGCTTCTTGCCATAAAGCGGAGTCGATACCTTGTATCGCTTCCTCATACGTAGCTGGTTCGTCTTCCTTAATAAGATTAATATCCACATGAGGTGAGATCAGAAACCCATACCTCTCAGGTTATTTTCTGACTCTCTCTAACCTACGCGGTTCTTGTGTATTAGAAGATTGTGGTACAGTCTCATCCCTGATGAACTGTTCGTGTTCCGTTAAGGAATCAGTGCCAGGAACAGTATCACTCTGATTTTCATCGAGTTCTACTTTCCTCTCACTTACCACTGCATATAGGAATTCCTTTTCGAGGAAAACCGCATGTAGAGCAACAAATACTTTATTCTCTTGTGGGTGGTAGAAGTAATATCCTTTGGTTTCCCTAGGATAACCTATAAATAGGCACTTATCCGATTTGGGTTCTAATTTGGTACCATCCAAACGTTTAACATATTCCCAGCATCCCCAAATCTTCAGGAATGAGAAACCCGGTTTCTTTCCTGTCCATATTTCATATGGAGTCTGTTGAACAGACTTTGACGGAACCTTATTCAAAATAAGTATTGCACTGTTCAATGCATATCCCCAGAAGGAAATTGGTAGCTCAGTGCGACTCATCATAGACCTTACCATGTCCAACAAAGTTCGGTTTCTCCATTTGGACACACCGTTTAATTGAGGTGTTCCGGGAGGAGTCCACTGTGAAATAATATCATATTCTTTCAAGTAATCGAGAAACTCATTGCTTAAGTATTCTCCACCACGTCCGATCGTAATATTTTAATTTTTACGGTCTGTTTTCTACTTCGTGTCGAAACTCTTTGAATTTCTCAAAGGTTTTCGACGTGTGTCTCATAAAATACACATAACAATAACGCGATGCATCATCCGTAAAGGTTACAAAGTATTCATATCCACCTCTAGCGTGGCTAGACATGGGCCCACATACGTCACTATAAACGAGGGCTAACAGTTCGGTGGCACGTAACCTTTACCGCTAAAAGGTGTTTTAGGCATTTTGCCTAATAAACAAGATTCACATACGTCATATAAATTTGGATCAAATCCGTCCAAGTACCCACTCTTCGAAAGTATGGATATGCGAGTCTTGTTAATGTGTCCTAGACGACAATGCCACATATAAGTTTCATTTTTGTTACTTAATTTAAGCCTTTTGTTTGTTACGTTATATGTTTGAGATTGATTTATATTCAAAATATAAAGACCATTATTAACATCAGCACTACATATCTCAATATCATTTTTATAAACAAAACACCATGTGTTTCTGAATACAAAAGTATACCCACATTGGGCTAAACAAGATACAGAAATAATATCCTAGTCAAACTAGGTATATAATAGCATTCTGATAAAGTAAGTACATGCCCCGAGGGCAGTTCCAAAATATAGGTCCCAACAGCCAAAACGGCAACTCTAGTCCCATTTCCAACTCGGAGGTCTATCTCTCCTGAAGTCAGTCTCCTGCTAATCTACAGATCCTGCACATTAGTACATATATGAGTACCACAACCAGAATCAATAATCCAATTTTTAAAACTAGAAGTAGACATGTTTATTTCAATAACAAGCATACATGAAGCCGGTGTCTTGCCCGCTTTGATTTCCTTCATGTGCGCCTTGTACTCACGGTAGTCATGCTTCCAGTGACCCCATTTGCCACACTGTAGGCAGACATCTTGGGATTTGTCCTTTGTGTTCCCAGAAGACTTTGATGATTTGGTTTTGCCCTTTCTCTTCTTATTCTTCACGCCTCCAGTAGCCTTTGGCCAAGCCTTGGCAGACTGAGATGTCGAAGCGAAGTGCGCCTCGCACTTTTTGCCCTTCAAAAGCTCTTTTTTTGCTTCTCGCAGCATTGCCATCAACTCTCCAAGAGTATGGTCTTGGTTCATCATATTGTAGTTCATGTTGAACTCACTCCAGCTGTCAGGAAGAGACTGCAAGATCAAATCTATAGAAGTCTCAGCCTCAAAGGTTATGCCTAACTGACCCAGTTGTTCGATGTCAGCAATCATCTGTGACAGATGGTGCTCAACAGATGTACCATATGACATTCGAGAGCGAAAGAGCTTCTTCAGCAATTCATTCATTTACGATCTAAGGTTAGATCGATGAAGGTCCTTCAATTTTTCCATCATAGTATAGGGATCCAATCCCTTGTTCTGGCGACGAAATTGAGGGGTCATTGCAGCGAGCATGACATATTGAGCAGTTGAGTTGTCATCGCTATGAGTCTTCCAAAGCTCAAGCTCAAGCGGCTGCTCAATTCCGGGCTTAGGTCCGATAGGTCTCTCTATCGTATAGAGCATTTTCTCGGCCCCCAGGATAATCATGAGGTTCATATCCCAGTCAGGAAAGTTCACACCATTAAAGACATTTTCGCCCATGATAATGTCCCTAACATTGATCTTTCCTGCCATCTTAATTGCAATAGTCTAACTATTCAATTAACGATTTTTTGGTACAGTCCAACTGTTACAATAAAAATAATAAAATATTAGTCCAACTAATAAATATATAAAATGAAGAAATAATTTGAAAGCGCGTATTGGCAAGTATTTGAACGAAATTTCAAATTCAATACTAGCCTCCCACTACTTTTTCGACGAGCCTCTAACCCTATTGAGTACTCGGGAAACCTAGTTTCCTAGTGGGCTAGGATCCCGTTAAATAACACACAACCTTGACTTTGGCCAACAAGCTGTATGATATTTAACTAGGTATATCTCTAAGATCAATTGGATCTCATCAAATTCATAGATCCGGTAGGTGGACCTCCAAGTCCGAAACATATATACAATATATATGCCAATATATCTAATATATTTTCCTAACATTTTCCTCTGAATCAACTAAGCCTTGGCTTTGGCTCAACAAGCTTAATGATTCCAGTTAAGTGGGACCCATTGACTTTGGAAAGCTTCGTAATCCATGTCGATGAACAAGAAGTGACCTCGACTTTGGCCAACAAGTCACAACTTGCCCAAGACATGCGATATGGAACAAAGCTTTCGTGGTTCAAACACATCCGCGATGGACATTGATCTTGACTTTGGCCAACAAACCAATGTCAATCTTGGATCTTGAGAGAGAACCACTCAATGGAAGGAAAAACGCTTAATATTTTATTGAGGGTTTTCGCGTAAATTGGCAACCAATTTATTATCTTTGATTAGGTCTCATCATACACCTTAAGCATGCATTCTAAAAGCATAATAAGGCGCGATATAAATAATAATGATATGCGGATGGATATTTAACAAATTGTTCCTAGAACAAATCTCTCTATTTCCTCTCTCTGGCTAGCACTATTCTAACTTCTACCCAATTACATAATACAATAAAGAAACCTCATTTACATTGAGGGGAATTGGTGTACAAAGAGTCAAGAGATAAAGGCTGGACACGCAGATCCAATTTAATAAATTCTAAATTTATTACAACAATTTCCAAAATTGCCCTCACCCATCTTATATCCATCCGATATACATTATTCATACAATACATCCATGTATTCACACAAAGCATTTTATTCAATCAATCTAATCCAATTAATTAATCTTTGAATTAATGATCATCCAATGTTCAAACAACGATTTGATTTGCGCGAGTCCAACTCGTTTAAGAATAAGTACTCAAAGTCTGAATTCTTGAATTATATCAAACTACAATATTAAATCCAATTTAATTCGTATTCAATACTAATTCATATTTAATTCTAAATTAAATAATTACACTTAATTATGTGCCTTTTAGACTTAGATTCTAAATCCAATCTAAATGGGTCTTGAAGACCAATTAACATCCAATGTCAATTTAATTAAAGTCCAATGAGCTTTTAATTAATTTTTTAAGGCATAGACTTTGGCAACCAAAGCCCAATAAGGAATCACCTTTTGCCTTAAAATTAATTTTGGCCCATTAAGCCCAATTAAATAGTTAAAGGCCCATTTATTATATTTGGACTTTATAGAATGGTTTTAGGCCCAATTTGGATCCAATCCAATTGTCCTAAACCAACTTGGTCCAACCAAGCCCATTAAGCCCAAATACAATAATTTTAGCCCAATTCCAAATTGAAGACTAATTTATTTAATTACAATATTCCAAATATCATATTTTTAATTAAATTGTATTAGCCATAATTAATTAGTTAAATTAATATTTCCAAAACACCAATTTACCTAATTAATCATGCTTTAATTTAACCAACTCATGTCCAACACATATTGAAACAAAATCAATCTATACATGCTTCACAAGCTCACGGCAATCATGCATTTTTCATATCCAATTTTGATTTCAATCCAATTAAATTACAAATCAATATACTCATGCATTTAAACACATCCAATGGTCTTAAAATCAAAAAACACCATGAGCTTCTAGGGTTCTACATATTCGGCCATGGCATCTAATTTGGGAAAAATTAATCTAATCAATTTTTCTCAAAATTAATCATGCATAACTCTAAGTTATCATAATCTAAGCATAACCAAACATTCAATTTGAAGATATCATGCTCAAATCACAAAATCCCCAAAATAAAGTCTATGAACTTTAATTATTTCATGCTTAAAATTGGCGCTCTGATAACATTGTTGGGTTCTCCTAGAACATGCCAAGGATCTATTAAGCATAAACATGTGTGAATAAACAAAGTGAGATTGCGGAAAAATACTCACAATGATCGGCAAATTTCGATGTGTAGATAACAAAACTTTTGCCTCATTGAGAAGTACTCCAAGCCCTCCTTTGTATGAATGATGAGCTTCAAGCTTTGATCTTTGAATTCCAAACTCAAGTGGATAGTTTCCATATCACATTTGTAGACTCTTTAATGTGCTAGCAATGGAAGATTTTTGCAACAAAATCTATTTGTTCTTGAGAGCAACTCTCGGCAATGGGCAATGGGGGAGAGGGAAGAGGTTTCACGCCAATTGCAAAAATGAGAGAATGAGTAATGTGTTTTGATTTTCCAAAATCAAATAAACTAATACCAAACTTCCAAAGTTAGTAAAAAGTCAATCACACATCAAAATAAAGTAAGCTTGTGTAAGTTACAAGCTAACACCAACTAACAACTTCCATCAACCAAAAGGTGATGAGATTGACTAGTGATGTGACTTGATGTGGGCACCACTTTAAATTTAAATCCGAGTAGGCCCGCTAAACACATTTCGGGCTCGGGTTCGTTAATTCTGAATTAACGAATTTTCTGTTGCGACTTAAATAAATCAAATTTAATTAAATAATAATGCCTCGCAAAATTATTACGAAAGTCGCTTACAAATTAATTCTAAATTAATTTGTTTGTCCGAATTAAAATCCAATTTTAATTCCGCTTTGAAATCTAATTTCATTTAATATATCGAATATATTATTTAATTGATTAATTCCAAATTAATCGTTCTCTCTCTATTAATTGAATTTTATCCCAGATAAATTCTCTCCGCAACTAATCCTAGATTAATTTTCTCTCTCTTATAATTAATCCCAGATTAATTCTTTTCGAGTCAAACGTCATCGGTGAATCTTCGGGAAGCGACCCATGAGATCCCTGGATATGTTTGCAGTAAATCCGGTCATCGGACATCTGAATTCGTGCGTACCAGGTACCACATTCTTACCGATTTACAAGACATGGTTAGATTCTAGCAAAGCATCGTGCCTGCCCAATTCTCCAGAAATATTCTTTTAAGGAATATATAATCTATAACAGGCTTAGTATACTAAGTATTGTGTATTTCGATCCAGTATCGGATGTCATATGCTAGGCCTGGGGCTGGAGTTGTGTCTACCCCGTACGAAGCATATATCGGATCACTAGCAACTAGTCTCTTTAATCGGATAATCATGACCTTGTCATATTATCCCGATAGTTGCAACATAATAGAGTACCAGTTCTGTATCCCTGTGTGATCATCATCTCCATATGACTGAAGTGATACTTCTATCTTGACATCACACCCAATACACTACGATTCTCAATAAACACAGAAGTGACGTACACAGAACCTGTTAAAGTCCTGGACGACCAAAACCAAAGCGTACTGATTGTCACAAGTATTAGCGATGCAAGTCTCAGGTTAAGACCAAATACACCTACCCTGATTCGGATTACCATAGACACATAGTCATACTACCAATGGGATTCTGAGGGGTCTATCTAGAGCGAAGCTATTTCCGTACCATCGGTAAACACAACCTCCTATCACACTTGCATAAGTATACAATACTTAAATATATGAGAACTATATCGTTACGCTTCCATAACGCACACAAATGCAATACTAGTTTATTCCGCATTATCGATGTCCAGTCTCGATAATACTACGACTATGGATGTTTAATTATTAAACCTTTAGTGGATTGATAATGTCTCATATCTTATAATCCGGAACTAATCATAACGACTTTTATCATTTATATATTTAAGTAATCTAATTACAAAATGATAAAATGTCAATTTCCTTTGTCACATAGTTAATTTGTACAAAAATCACAATGTCTTTTACAAATAGTGATGTTATGGGTCACAATTGTCCAACAGATACCGCCATATTGGTCGGTTGGTAATTAATTATAAATTGGTTTTAACCTAATTAAGCATGGATACCGCCTGGTTGGTCAGTTGGTAATTAATTATTAATTTGACTTTATCAGGATACCGTCTATATGGCTGGTTGGTAATTATCACGCAAAGTTAATATATTATAGTAAGGGAGATATCTAAAATAATAGTAATAAAAGTGGATCCTTTTACCTCAGTATATTTTCTTTATTGTACTTTTATTTTATTTACTTTCAGCATTTACTTTCCAGTAATTTAATTTCCAGCATTTACTTTCCAGTAATCTAATTTCCAGCATTTAATTTCCAGTATTTACTTTATGTCTTTTCTTTTATTTAAGTTTTTACTACCCATAAATATGTGTCGTAACTAAGCCAGTTATCTGGGGTTGTGATGAAATCCAATATCACCGATTTATAAGGGGTTAAATTACAGTTTGGGTAATATAAAGGTTTATTTAGTGAGCCTTAATCCTAATACTTTTTATTAACTGGCCATTAATAAAATTGAACTGGTAAACTTAAAATGAACTTGAAAAAGAGATTTAGGTTAAATACCTTAGACTCAATTCCGGGCTCGCGGCCCGGTTGGGAGTACGGAGTAGCCCGCGGGGGACTAAACCGGAGAATAATGGAGTCGCCACCCGGTGAATCGGGACAAAAATTTAAGGCCGCACTCACCCCTCGCAAGGGAAGACCTCAAACCGTTGGGTTCGGAATGGTCCCTTACTTATGCCACTTGTAATGAAATGATTTGTGCAATAAACATATTTCCAAGAGTATTCTAATTTTAAGTTCACATGCATGAAAGCAATCATCATAACGGCAAAAATACAATGGCACACGGCAATCTCATGAACATACTTCGATCATATAATGCGGAAAACAAAAAACAACCTAAACATAATGCAAATTCCAAACGCAAAATAAATGACTAATCATGCTTGAAAATGAACAACTAAATAGGCTAAATCATGCTTGAATACCATCTCATGAACACATCAAATAGATAAATGCAGGAATACAAATAGTATGATTGATTACATGATACAAGAGAAATCACCTAAGAAACAATATGCATGACTGTGATGAAAAGGACTCAGTTCAGTGTATGCGCGTTCATGTAGCGTTCGAAAACGCGTTCGAACGGTAAACAGAAGGTTCTCGTTCGTGTGGCGTTTGATAACGCGTTCGAACGGGACCAGACCTGATGAAACAAATGCATGCGCGTTCGAGTAGCGTTCGTAAATGAGTTTGAACGGTAAACAGAAGGTTTGCGTTTGAGTAGCGTTCGTAAACGCGTTCGAATGAACTGAGATAGAAAACATGCTTTCGTGCGGCGTTCTGAAACGCGTACGAACTGGGTTACAGTAGTGACCTCCAAAATACAGTGAACAACATGACACCTACATGAACGGATGAATAGATAACACTTAATAAATGATACGGGCTAAAAGGCGCGGAAAAAGCATCGTGGTAAATGATTTAAACCCCTCGAAACGGAGGACCTTTAATCCAACTTACTAAGCTCATACGCTTTATCTCCTCATTACATAAATAAATAACATGCAGAATTTAAATAATGGATAATAAACGAATCAAAACAACGTAAAACAAAATATGTGACGTTTGCTCAAGTGGTACGTGGAGTTGTATCCCAAGTACAGACCGCACTACCGTCCATTCGGATTCGGCTACAGAATTTATGTGGGTTTCCATCCTATATACCACAAGAGGCGACATATTTTCCATTTTATTCAAAGCCACAACATGCATCCATGAACGACTCTCATACGAAATAAATAACTAAAACGATTAAAAGATGAATAAAAATAAATACGAAAAGTGCCCTCAGGCCTAACCTTTTATGTCGACTCTCAGAAGTACCGTACACGGTCGTCGGAAGGGTGGATGCTCCGCAACTCCTCCGGTTCACTGGTTCAACATTTTCTCTCGCTGTTTTGCTGCTCAAGCTACCATTTTGTGCTCCGTTTGGCTGCTGTTTTGCTGCTATTTTACTGCTGTTTTTTTTTGTCACTGTTTTGTGTATGAGGGCTATTTTTGCGGTTTTTTTAGGGGTTTTAGAGGCTGCTTTTTTTGGGTTTCTTTAGGGGTTTTAGAGTGCAGTTCTTGTTACTGTTTTGGGGTGTTTTCTGGGTTGTTTTAGTGTGACTTTGAGGGGGATTTTGTGGCTGTTTGTGAGGCAGTTCAGGGTTTGTTTTGGTGTGCAGTGGGGGCTAGTGAATAGAGGCTTATGCGCTGATGATGGACTAGATGTTTGGTGCGTGAATGGGGTAGTGTGTGGGGAGATGGCTCACGGCAGTGGAGGGGTTCTTTTGCTTCTTGTTGGGCGGCAATGCAAGGGTATTTCTTCTGTGAATTCTATGTGAATGAGCTAGGGGTGTGAAGGGTTGGAATTGGGTTTCTTTTATAGACAAAGGCTAAGGCTTCTCCTTGTTTGAAAATGACGGAATCAATTAGTGTCTTACAAGGAAAGCAAAAGATTGATTGGAGACAAGATTTGTTTAATTAGGAGTTAATATATTTAATTTGTTTGGTTTAGGCATGATATTTGTTTTATAGGAAGGGATATATTTGATTGATTTTAATTAGGCATGATTTATTTTAAATTGGTATATGATTTTTAGATTTTATTTAATTTTGTCATGTGTTAAATATGTATTTTATTAATTTGGATGTGTTTTATGGGCTTTGGTGGGCTAATTGTGCTTAGGTGTGAGGCTAAGCAGCAAAACCAGAAATACCGACACCGTTCGAACGCCGATTCGAACGCTACACGAACGCCCACAATCTGCTTGATGTTCGAACGTGGTCACGAACGCAGCACGAACAAAAACAGTGAACTTGTGAAATGAATCTGATGACATACTTATTCTGAATTTCCCCTTCCGACGTCCGTTTCCCGCGACTTCCATGACTTAAAAGGTAGTGCCTCCAAATGAGACTCATCATAGGGACTTATATGTAAAAATGCAGTGCCTACAATAGGAATATACCTGTCGGGCGGGGTAGCCATAATTGGAAATTAATCTTAATGAATTCAGATAACTTGGTTAACATAGGAATATGATTAATTGGGTTATACTGGGTATTTGTATGACCATCAAGAGGCTTTTACATAATTTCATGTTTCAGGTTAATAAACCAATATATTACACAACCGTAAGATAACCACTTCACCTTTAAAAATGATATTGGAATGATTCATAACCCTGGATAGTTTTAAAATTGAATTTTCTTAAAAACTACTTTCAAGCAATTTTACTTACTTGTTTTAAGTTTTAAGGTCACCACTCAATCAAACAATCAATCCATTAGATACTTGTAAACATTTAACTTCATAAATTGATAACAAAAGGTTTTACGTCCTCGTGGGATCGATACTTTTTATACTACTTGAACGATACGCGCGCTTGCGTTATACGCGTGTGATTACGTCGGTCAAGTTTTTGACGCCGTTGTCGGGGACTTATTTATCTTTCACTATTAGTTTTGAGGTTAAATACCTTTACTTGTATCTAATTTTCTTTTTACTTATTGTTTTTTTTTCACTTGTTTCAGGTTCTCAGACACTACATGAGATGAACCAGAAGCTTTGAACTCCGACCGCTTAACCCAGAGATTGAAAGAACCATCAGACAGTTGAGAAGGGAAAGACAAGAAGGCCAAGAAGCAATCGTTAACATGGAACCTGAACCTTTGGATGTTGCACCACCAATTCCCATTCAAGACAGAACCATTCCTGTGGTTGATGGACTCATTTCATGTATTGTACTTCCTCCCTTACCAGTAAATGCATGTGACATCAAAACATGCATTCAGCTGATTTAACAGTCAGTTCAGTTGGGGGAAATGCAACTGAAGATCATAATGCCCACATCAGCAACTTCCTAGAAGTTTGCAGCACTTTCAATTACAACAGAGCATCAGAAGAAGCAATGAGATTGCGAGTTTTTCCATTCCTTGAAAGACAGAGCCAAAGCTTGGATACATTCACTACCAGCAGGTTCCATCACAACTTGGAATACTTTAGCCATAAAATTCATTGTAAAATACTTTCCACCAGCCAGAACAGCAAAGCTGAGGAATGACATCACATCTTTTGTACAACAAGATTCAGAATCCTTCTGCGAAGCTTGGGAAAGATTCAAAGATTTGCTCCGAAAATGTCCTCACCATGAGATTCCAAAGTGGCTTCAAGTCCAAACTTTCTATAATGGACTTTCTGGACTAATGACAACCACAATTGATGATGCCGCTGGAGGAGCTTTGATGGCAAAAGGAGAAGATCAAGCCTGGGACTTAATCGAAGAAATGGCTAACAACAATTCCTTGTGGCCAACAGAAAGAAGCATGATCCAGAGAATTGCAGGAATATATGAAGTTGGAGCCAACTCAGCAGTGAATACTAAGTTGGATCAGATGTGCAAATACCTGGAAACACTCAGCGAACAAGTTGTAAACATTTTCGGAACCACAAATTCACCATATGGAGGAGCACCAGAGCCAAACCAACATAAAGAAACGGGGAATTACGTCAACAATTTCAACAGACAATGGAACAATCCATATTCCAACACCTACAACCCAAGGTGGAGGAATCATCCTAATTTCGCATGGAACAACAATTCAGGGCAAATGAACAATCCACCACCTGGATTCCCACTGCAAAACAAAATCCAGGAGTATGACAAAGAAACAGGAATAACAGAATTGCTGACCCACTTGAAAAAGATATAAGCAAAACACGACTCTCAAGCAGTTAGGTATGATGCTTTGTCTCAATCCCAAGCAGCATTAATTCAAAGTCAATCTGCTTCTATTAAAACACTGGAGAATCAAATTGGACAACTGGCCAATGCTCAGAGTTACAGGACCGCCAGGTAATCTTCCCAGCAACACAGAACCAAACCCAAGGAACATGGGAAATGAGCAATGTCATGCCATCATGTTAAAAAGCGGGTACTGAAATCAACAAGATGTTGGAGTCAAACAATTGGTGAGAAAGTTCCAAAAGAAAGTAGTGAAGCAGTTCCACAGATGGAGAAAAAAAAAGAAGCAAAGGAAAAAGATCAAGAAAAGATCACCATACCTCCACCTTTTCCACAGCGTCTCCAGAAAAATAAACTAGACAAGCAATTTTCTCGATTCCTAAAGATCTTCAAAAAGCTGCATATCAACATTCCAATTGCAGAAGCGTTGGAAAAAATGCCTAGCTATGCCAAATTCATGAAAGACATTCTTTCACGAAAGCGGAGATTGGGAGATTACGAGACAGTAGCATTATCAGAAGAATACAGCGCTATCATCCAGATGAAGCTTCCCCCAAAGTTGAAAGATCCTGGTAGTTTCATTGTTCCTTGCACCATAGGAGAATATGACTTCGGTAAGGCTTTGTGTGATTTAGGTGCGAGTGTTAATTTGATGCATTTTTCTATTTCAGGAAACTGCAGATTGGAGAAATAATGCCCACCTCAGTCTCTTTACAACTTGCTGATAGAACGCTCGTATTTCCGAGAGGTGTAGTTGAAGATATGCTGGTCAAGGTTGACAAATTTATTTTCCCAGTAGATTTTATTGTCATTGATATGGAGGAAGACGAAGATGTGCCGATCATCCTCGGGAGACCATTCTTGGCTACTGGTCGAACCATTATTGATGTACAGAAAAGAGAACTAACCATGAGGGTACAGGACCAAGAAGTAACATTCAATGTTTTCAAAGTCATGAATTTCCTGAATGATGAGAATGAGGAATGTTTCAGACTTGATATGATAAATAGTACCATCCAGAACTCCAATGCAATGTAAAGTTCTACTGAAAAACTTAAAGCATGTCAATTGCCTGTGGAGCCGGAAGATAAAGCGTATTGCGCACTGAAGAAGCCTATACTTGCACTACAAGCAACAGAAGAGGAACAGTTCCACCAACTCAATGAATTGGAGGAATTTCATATACAGCCTTTTGAGAATGCCAAATTGTACAAAGAAAAGGCCAGGAAGAAACATGATGAGAAGTTAGTGCGCATACAACTGGAACCAAGGCAGAAGGTACTGTTAAACAAATCAAGGGTGAAATCTTCCCATGGAAGCCAAAATCACGGTGGTCAGGTTCATTCTTAATCACCAAAGTTTTATCAGATAGAGTCATTGAGATACATGATCCCAAACTCCAACAAAACATTCAAGGTTAAAAACAAGTGTGTCAAGCACTGCTGGGAAGAATCATTTGAGCGCAAAAAGAAAGTGTCACACTTTCAGATCCAGCCTAATATTCGGGCAGTCATGTCTAGCTGACGACTTTAAACTTAGCGCTAGCTGGAAGGCAACCCATGTAATTTGTGTATATATTGTGATTTGGTGTGTTTTATTTTTGTGTGTTTAATTTGTGTAGGTAAAATCGGATTTCAGGATGGAAGAAATTCTTGCAAATCTTCATAAGCAATTTCCTTCTCTCCCTCGAAATTCTCTGATGAAAGTTTACAAAGCTCGCTTGGAACGGATGAGACTGCTGATGATCAAAGGTATTCCTACTGACATTCGTTGGATTATTGAAGCGCGGGTCCGATTGGCAGGTGAGTCATCTGACTCTTTTATTTCTCATCTACCTGGTTTAGGAAGAAGCACCTATGCTAAAAAGAGAATAGCTAAAATAAGGGTGTTTGTTATAAATGTGCTCGTATGATGTAATACTCGTTGTCGTTCTTTGGAATGGTGTCTGATAACCGTGAAGATAAGATTAATTTCATTATGGATGGCTTGAGTAATGAGTATTTGGATGACATATCCAAAACTCTTGAAACGCATCCAAGTGGATATGTATATCATGAAATTCGCATGTTATATACACAATTCCAAAGAGAAAGACAACAGTTAAGTCTCGGGAATCTGACTTTAAAATACCATGTTTGCCAATTTATAAGAAAATTAGATGGGAAGCTTGTCCCTGACGCATAGACGTCAATCAAGTTGTTACTTTACTGTAAATATTATATCTCTTTGTCTTTTCCTAATAATTGTGATTTGTTTTGTTATTTTCTCCGACATGATCTAGACTACTTTTTGACCTTTCACGATTTACTATTTTGCTACTAATCGTCCTTTGGAAGATACTAGTTCTATTATTACTCACCCTTTTTCAGGTTCTATAAATTCAACTCATCATTGCACCTTTGAAGGCATCCATATAAAAATGGAAGCTACTTCAAGAAGACGGGTTGAAAAAATCTGTGTGTTTTGCAGTACCAGTATTGGTGTTAAACCAGAATACGTAACAGCGGCACAAGAATTGGGTCGAGTCATTGCTGCAAGGAATATGCACTTAGTATATGGCAGTGGCAATCTTGGACTAATGGGGATCGTTTCAAAGGCTGTACAGGATAGAGGCAATCAAGTCTTGGGAATCATCCCAAAACCCTTGGCGGAGGCGAATCTTATTGGATCATCAAACGGTGAGGAACTAATCATGTCAGGTATGTCTGAATGACTGGTAGAGATGAATAACAGTACTGATGCTTTTATTGCTTTGCCATGAGGCTTGAGCAAGATGGAGGAAATTTTTACTGTACTATCTTGGGCAAACTTGAACATACATCAGAAACCGCTTGGACTGTACAATGTTGATGGATTTTATGATTTTCTTTGTGTGTTTCTTGATGATGCCCGGAGAAATGGGTTCGTGTCAAATCTTGTTAAGAACTCCTATTTACTGCCAAAACTGCCCCAGATTTAATTGACCAAATCTTAGCATTTGAACCTCAAATTGACCCCATTCTTTCCAAGATAAATTGGTCTGATAATGATCGTGGTAAGAGGCGTCGGATAAATCTGGATCTTAACCTTTAACTTTTCATTTAGATGTAGAATTTCAGCTAACCATGTACGGTTTTCTAAACTCTTTTTCTATTGTTTAAGACATTGGGGACAATGTCTCATTTAGGTTTGGGGGAGGAGAATAGTTAAATTGTATCTTGTTTTTATTGTTTTATTTTTAGTCAAAATTTTTCGAAAAAGCCAAAAAAAAATATTTTGTAATTTTGTGTTTTTATTTGATTAATCAGGTGAAATTGGTGTGAGATAGTTGTGTAAGGAATTTCCATTCCTGAGACGTATCTCAACCTATTTCGGAACAAGTTAATTTTTTTTATTTCCTTTTAAATTATTTAATTTGTGAATTCTCCATAATATTGACTAAAATGAATCTTCATATGCTCAGTTGACATGTATTATCAGATATATATATATATATATATCTGAAGTCTGGGTAATTAAGTCTGTAGGGGTATCTTAACACTTAGTGCCCTAAACCAACTAGTTTGGGAGTCACTGAACCAAAGCTCGCTACATAGATGGATGATATTGTATATAAAAAATTATTCAATTGCTTAAAAAATGTGTGAATTCTCATAAAACTTTAGGACAAAAATATTACTCTCTTCTCAACTACACTCTGACTATTGTGGGCAAAATGAGTTGATTAATATTTTGTTGACTGTGTATATGGATAATGGTAAAAATAATCGGAGAATTTACTTATTCGGTAATTTAAAAAGAAACAAAACAACTATCGACTTGGATTAGAAGTTTCATCTGTTTAGTCACTAACTTCTTTATTCTCTTTTCTGTTGTTTTTTTGCTTTCGTGTGCATTAGTTTTATTATCTTTTTACTTTTGTAAAAAGTTTATGGGTATCGTTGATGTAAGCCCTCACGAGACTACAACTCGTCCACTAGGGACGCCTATGGGTTTAAAAGCTTGTTGCATACGCTAAATGCAACTGTGGTCCCTACAAAAGTGGCTTAGTTTAATTTTAATTGTTTCTTGTATTTTATTATTTTGCTCGAGGACTAGCAAAATTTTAGGTTTGGGGGCGTGATGAGCGGAAAATATATCAATATTTACTGCCCCTTTTACTTAATATATTGTTTAGTTTCTCGGGTTTGATGACCGTTTTGATGTGTTTTAGTTTATTTTACAGATAAAATAATATTGGGACACAATGAAATCATTTAGGACAAAATGTGGGTCAAATAAGGGCAAAAATTTGACTTGACATATTAATTTTGGAGATTGGAAACTTGAAAGGGCGTTTTAACGAAGTGCAGTTTTGGAAATTCCAATTTTGCGCATCTGTCGTATTTTGGGCATAACTTTTTACTCTGATATTAATTGAGCTTATTCAAGTTCCAGATTAAAGACAACTCAAAGATCTACGACTTTGAAAGACAAAATAATTTCGAATTCTGAAGATTTCAGGCCCGAAATTGATGAACCATCTAGAAGTGTGTTTTGTGTAATTATTAAAGTCATTTTCAAAGAAAAAAATAAAAAAATAATAAAAATAGTCAAGCTCCCACCAAACATGATAGAAATTAATAATGGATTTGGTGGAGCAATTAGTGGAGGATTTGGTGGAGCATTTAGTGGATGATTTGAAGTAGGTAAAATTTTGCCTATAAATACCAAGTCATTTCATTTGTAAATTCATACTTTATTCTTTGAAATTCCTTAAGAATAACTAAGAAGATGTATCTTGTTTGTTTATTTACAGCTTTCAGTAATTACTTTCCGCTTTCGCACTTTCTTTTCTTTACTTTTCAGTTTTTACTTTCCGCAATTTACTTTTACGCATATTACTTTTCTTTCTTTACTTTTTCAGTTTTTATTTTTCAAGCAATGAGGAGGTAATTCCCCCTTGCTGGGGTAAAAGGTAAACCTTTTATTATTGCTATTTAGATTAATCTCCCTTAATTATAATATAATAACTATTTAAAATCTGACTTAACGAGGATACCGCCATATTGGTCGGTTGGTAATTAATTATAAATTGGTTTTAACCTGATTAAGCATGGATACCGCCTGGTTGGTCGGTTGGTAATTAATTATTAATTTGACTTAATCAGGATACCGCCTATATGGCTGGTTGGTAATTATCACGCAAAGTTAATATATTATATTAAGGGAGATATCTAAAATAGTAGTAATAAAAGTGGATCATTTTACCTCATCATTTTCTTTATTGTACTTTTACTTTATTTACTTTCAGCATTTACTTTCCAGTAATTTAATTTCCAGTATTTAATTTCCAGTAATTACTTTATGTCTTTTCTCTTATTTAAGTTTTTACTACCCGTAAATATGTGTCGTAACTAAGCCAGTTATCTGGGGTTGTGATGAAATCCAATATCACCAGTTTATAATGGGTAAAATTATAGTATGGGTAATATAAAGGTTTATTTATTGAGCCTTAATCCTAATGCTTTTTATTAACTGGCCATTAATAAAATTGAACTGGTAAACTTAAAATGAACTTGGAAAAGAGATTTTAGGTTAAAGACCTTAGACTCAATAGCCCACGATCTTCTTTGAGGATAGATAACCCTTTAATAGATTTCCTTACAGGATAGGAATATAACTGTCGGGCGGGGGTAGCCATAATTGGAACTTAATATTAATGAATTCAGATAACTTGGTTAACATAGGAATATGATTAATTGGGTTATACTGGGTATTTATATTTGACCATCGGAAAATGCTTTTACATAATTTCGTGTTCCAGATTAATAAACCAATATTTTACACAACCGTAAGATAACCACTTCATCTTTAAAAATGATATTGGAAAGATTCACAACCCTGGATAGTTTTAAAATTGAATTTTCTTAAAAACTACTTTCAAGCAATTTTATTTACTTGTTTTAAGTTTTAAAGTCACCACCCAATCAAACAATCAATCCATTAGATACTTGTAAACATTTAACTTCATAAATTGATAACAAAAGGTTTTAAGTCCTCGTGGGATCGATAATTTTTATACTACTTGAACGATATGTGCGCTTGCGTACGCGTGTGATTACGCCGGTCAGGAACATTTCAATGCTGTCAAGGGTTGTGGATAGTTCATGGTAGTCCTAACCGTTTGATCAGGATAGGTGGCTCGGATGGGCTCCATGTGCAGCAGAGGTTTGACCTCACTAGTTGAAATTCGAATGAACGGATGAGAAGGAGAAATCGCTCAAATGGTTCGAAACGAATAATTCGAGGGTGAGATCCTGATCCAAAGTCAGTCTGATCTTACCCCACTATTATTATAGTTCCTAGCACCAACTCATCAACTCGTTAACACCAAGAACCATGAGACATATGTTGATAGTGATTTTTGGGCTTCAGGATCCCAACAGAGCAAGAAGGGTATAGAAGAGATTTTTGTTTCAGAGGTTCTAAAGGCCGAGGGTTGGGTCGGTTCATGTACTTCACTCGACCCGATGAGGAAGGATGTCAATGACAGTTCAGATAGTTGATTTTCTCAGATCTGATCCGACCTGACTGCTTGGCAGCCGGCATTAATCACATGATCCTGGTCGGGTGGTTGAAGTCTGGCATAGGGACTCGCATTCCCCAAAAAATGTCTGAAGAGATGGGAGTAGGCGGCTAGTTAATCTTCTGACACCAGATAGCGTGTGGCAGTGACCAAAAATAACATGGTTTAATGAGATATATGTGTCAGAAGGCAGGTGTGTCAGACCGTACGGTGGCTGTTCATAGAGCAGATGGGGATAAAGTCTTGACATTAATGGCGGAAATTATGTGGCTGACGCCATGATATTGATGTAATAGTGTCGATTGTCCTAGTATAGAATGGGCTTAGGAATTCATTGTAAGGAGTTGGCAAAAATTCATTTACGCATAACTTGTAATAGAGAATTAAAGACTTTAGTGTATAAGTGAGTCTGTAAGAGGTCGGTCAGCCGAGCTCAATAGATAGGCAGGTCGGTCATACCTGACCCCATTATAAAAACTTCATTTTTCCCTTGTGTTTGTGGACGTAGGTTGGATCCATTCCGCCGAACCACGTTAAATCCTTTGTTTGTTGTGTGTTTTCTTGACTCTCGCTAAGTTTGTATTTGGTCCCCAAAAACCAATCAAATTCACAGTTGAGGGGAGATTGTTTGAGGAGTGTTCTTTCGGAACTATCCCTAGAACGAAAATCAATCGTCAACAGATTTTACATGTAAAAATCTCTCTTGTAATAACCATAAGGCACGCTATGCTAAATAGAGTGAGATCATGTAGCCCTAAACCTCTAGTTTGTCCTAAAATCAGTTGTGGATATTATGGTTTCAGGCATAATATTTGTAATACAGTTTATTATTTATTAATAAAAGATATTAGTTATCTACACATTCTTACACCATATTTTATGTGTATGTCTCGAGACATTATGTCATATGAATATCATTAATCCAAAAGATATTTGTGATTATGAGAGTGAACGATATTTATATATGTCTTAAATTAAGTTCTGAGTAAAATACAGATATCTCTGTTATAATTTTTTTATAACAAATTTGTAATGATGTTCTTATGTTTTCTAAAAATTTAATTACTTTTGTAATGAAATTTAGTTTGAAATTAATTTACAATGTCAATTTGTTATAATCAGTAATTAAAACTAATTATAACGAATTTTTTATTTTATTTTTACTATTTTCACCTTTATGTCGAAATATTTAGTCGCTAAAGATTTTCTGCGTCGAAATAAAATTTTGACGCAAAAGTTTGGTTGACGAAGGTATTTAGCGTCAAAAATCGATTTTGACGCTAAAGATAAGTACTTTTAGCGACAAAATAATTCATTGCTGAAGAGATATTTTAGTGTCGAAATCGGTTTTTGACGCTAAATATCTTCCTCGATCAAATTTTCACGTCAAAATTTTACTTCAACGGAGAATACCTTTAGCGTCAAAATTTTGACTTTAGCGGTGGAAATTTTCGACGTTAAAGGTCGATTTTCTTATAGTGATAGAGGAGAGTGTCCAAAGATATTATTAAAGTGCAAATAACCCAACTCATAGTTAAAATAAATAGATAAAATAGAAAAAGAGATTTGTTAATATAAAATTTCAAAATAAAAGAGAGATATTAATGCGAATGCTTTAATAACTGCAAACTCACTTTCAAGTGGGATTTACATGTGGGTTCATACATATGTGAAAATTAAGATAGTGTTGTTAGTATATTTTCGTAAAGGCTGAGGTTCCGCCCAAACATGTCTCAAGTAGGGTTAGTAATAGGACCTGTCCCATTTATTTATTGAGATAAGAAATAATTATAGCCTCGTTCCGATATTTTTTTTAATGATAAATAATCATCTCGTCTCGTGTCTTTCTCGTTAAATCTTATTTCATCTTATTAAAATTTTTCTTTGTTAAAAATTTCTAAACAAGTCACATCCGTAACAAAACATATGACGAGATAGAGAAAATTTGCCTAACGCTAGTCTCAAGCCTTGGTTTAATTGAAGTCTACTTCTAAAACTACTAAAAAAACGAAGAAACGACGCAACACAAAAGATCAAGAAGATGAAAAATTCTTATGTAGGCATGGGCAAAGCTACTTCTGGGTTATGGTGTGTTATAGCTCATCCAAACTTTTTGCAAAATTATAAATAGGCTCTTTTGAATTGATTCACATTAGGGGTGTTCACGAGTCGAGTTGGGTAGGGTCGGAATTTTATGAAATTCGATCGGGTTAGGACATTCGAAATTACTAACCCGAAATTGAAATTTGATTTAGCAAACCCAATGAGATCGTCAATATAAAAAGAAATTTTTTATGTATTAATTATTTTAAAACATAAATAATAACTATTTTATGTCCTGAAACTTATCATACATATAAAATTTCAAGATAAAAAAGTAATAAACAATTGAAATAATAGTAAAATTTTAAAAAAATAATAATAATTAGAAAAATAATTCAAAATATTATTTTCAGGTCGGGTCAGGTTACATCATCAAACCCGTGACCCAATCCGTAAAAATCGAATCGGGTCGAATCAATCTGAAATTGTATTAAATTATTTTAGTCGGGTTGGGTGGAGGATTGACCTAGCCCTATGAACACCCCTAAACCATACAATAATATTCACAAATATGTCAATTAGTCTATTTATTAACTAAAGTAGTTCAAATTAAGGATGACAAAAAAGTCTGGGCCCGGACCGGCCCGGGGGCTAAAAATCTCAGGCCGGGCCCTAGAAGTAGAGGTCCGTCTCAGGCTTGGCACATTAAGCCCGTGCTTAAAAAATATTATATATATATATATATAATTATATTTATATATATTTATATTTATATAATAAATTATTAATATATATAATTTTTTATTAATAGAAAATCGGGCCGGATAAAACTCGGGTCGGGCTTTTCTCAGGCCCGGGCTAAAATTCTGAATACCAAACTCAGATCAAACTTATCAAAACCCGAAGCCGGCCCAGCCTATTACAACACTTAGTTCAAGTAACTTGTAGAGTTTAAGCTCTGTGTGGTTGGCCTTATATTTTATTCTATAAATATATTCCATCGAAGCTTTTGATAAAAAAAAAAATTTTATTTTTTTTTGGTTTTAATTATATCCTTGTTTGTTAATGTAGAGCTCATGATTCGATTTTTACTCTTTTAAATATATGATGAGTTCTTTGTTGTCCGTGATTCAACATTACAATCAATTCTCTTAGTATATAATTACTTAATATTTCAAAGTCAATTTTCTACCCCACATGAATTATAATATTTAAATTTCTATTGTGTATGAGTTTTTTTAATGAAATTTTTTATTATACAATTGTGATATCACATCATATATGTAATAATCCAATTATATATTATTACTGTATGGGTCAAATTTGGTCCAAGGGTAATTTCGTCTTTTCGTTTAAGGCCCACCGTTAAGTACGCCCCTGAGATTCCATAACCAAATCTAGAGAGACTCTATACGGGCTCAGGCCCAATAAGTTGCAACATCTATAACCCAAAAAATCTTCCAAAGGCCAGTCCACTTAATGTCGAACCGTTTCAGCCTATCAACGGACAACTACACTAAATACATTTCATAAGTCGCGATCGTAACCGACCCCCAACGGACAAGAAATTAAGGAGCAGTAAATGCACGAGCTCCTTTGGAAGTGTGTATATAAACGAAGACAGGGAGAAGAGAAGGGGGTTCCCATTTTCTGGCATAGCTCAAGATTACTCTCTCCATAGCTCCCTAAACCTCTCATTCACCGCCCTCACGGCATCTGACAGAGTCCAAGGTAGCGCACTTAACCTTGAACTCCAGTCTACCACATCTTTCGCTCATTTACTGACTTGGGCGTCGGAGTACCTTCGTCACCCACCACACCGGTGGGCAGTATCTCTACACTCATCTTATTTCCCTTGTTTTGCAGGATCGTCAGTGCTCCCTTACGAAATCTCAATTGTAGGCCTCGGTGAAAATCAGCGTCTACAATTACGTTTGTATAAATAGTAAAAATTAATTTAATAAATAATATTTTTATTTAATATAATTTTTACATATTATATAATAATTAGTGATTAGTGATACCACCCACTCGTTTTATATATATATATAGAAAATTGATCTTCCCCCCTCCCTGCCAACCTGACACATTCCCCTCCCCCTTGTCTCCTTTTGAATTTACAAAAAAGTCTTTATCAATATTTGCAATGACTTTTTTTTAAAAAAATTTTTGAAAATTTACACATTATAAAATTTATATATTTGTATATATTAATTTAAAAATAATTATATACTAGTTATAACATTTTATTAATAATTAATAAAATGTTAATTATTTTTTTATTTTTATTTTTGTTAATAATATTACAGATTTTTTATCTATTCATTTATTTTTTTTAATTCATTTTATTTAATTAATACTACTTATGTATAAAAAAAATAATTTAAATAATATAAATTTTTTTATTATTTTCGAAATTAAAAAAAAAAAAAAAAGATACCAAAAATTGGCCCCAATGGGGATCATCCCCCCCCCCCCTTTTTATTTATTATATATATTTTTTTTTAATTCCGAAAAAAAAAGTTTAATAATTTTTTTAAAATATATATATATATATATATATATATATATATTAAATTTAAAGTTGTGTTGATTTTGATTCTGATTCCGATTTTGATTTTATGTTTTCTTTATTAAAAGTTGTTTGTCTTATTTAATTTCGTAAATCAGTATCCATATCTACTTTTATTTTTTTTTTTAAATATATTTTATTAAAAGTTGTGTTGATTCTGATTCTGATTCTGATTTTATATTTTCTTTATTAAAAATTGTTTGTCTTATTTAATTTCGTAAATCAGTATCCATATCTACTTTTACTTAAAAAAAATATTTTATTAAAAGTTGTGTTGATTCTGATTCTGATTCTGATTCTGATTCTGATTTTATATTTTCTTTATTAAAAGTTTTTTGTCTTATTTAATTTCGTAAATCAGTATCCATATCTACTTTTACTTTTTTAAAAATATTTCATTAAAAGTTGTGTTGATTTTGATTTTGATTTTGATTTTATATTTTCTTTATTAAAATTTTTTATCTTATTTAATTTCGTAAATCAGTATCCATATCTACTTTTACTTTTTTTTTTAAAAATATTTTATTAAAAGTTGTGTTGATTCTGATTCTGATTCTAATTTTATATTTTTTTTATTAAAAATTTTTTGTCTTATTTAATTTCGTAAATCAGTATCCATATCTACTTTTACTTCTTTTTTTTTAAATTATTTATTTTATTTGTGTTTACTTCTTATATAAAGAGATAGTTTCTAAGTTTGAATGAATGGAACTTTACCAAATTTTATTTATAATTATCTGGTATATTTATTTCTTGTAAAAGGGGTTCCCTTATAAAGCCAGGAAATAAAGTTATGAGCGTTTATTACTCAGCTTTGTTTTCTTTAAGTAATACAAATTATGGTGAAATTTATTCTAATAAACCGTTTATTGAAATTTCAGAAGAATGTTCAGAGATAAGTCAAATTTTTGCAAGGTTGATTAAAACATTTTTATTAGGTATAAAATATCCGTCAAATTGTGTTGCTTTATTCAGCTCTTTATAATTTATAACCATTCGAGCTTTTCCTCTTTTAATTTCTGCATGATTTCTTACCATAAAGGCTGGGCTGCTGACACAAAATCTTGTTCTATTGCATGCTGTCTTTGTTGTACTTTGAGAAGTTTACTCATGATACCATTGATCTGATTGACTAAGTTTTTATCCATGTTCTGGATATCTGCTTAAATGATCTGCCAAGAAATTTTCAGATCCTTTAATATATGTAATATTAAAATTATAAAAACTTAATATTACTTGCCATCTTTGTAACCTTCTAAATTGAGGTTCTTGAGGCAATTTATTAAAAATTAATCCTTTTACCTGAGTATTGTCAGTTTCAACTACAAATTTTTTAGGTAAAAGAAATAAGGTAAATTTTCTTATTCCTCGAACAATTGCGAGTAACTCTTTTTCATTAGTTGAATAATTTATCTCAACTTGATTAAAAGTTCCACTTGAGTATCTACAAATTTCACCAATATATGTTTTTAACAATGCTGCCCAATATAAATCAGAAGCATTAGTTTGAACTATTAAATTATCATTATCATCTGGTAATCTTAACTTTGGCAAATCTCTACATTCTTCTTTTAATTTTTTAAACTGCTCTGTATGTTCTACAGTCCATCCTTTTGTATTATTTTTCTTCAATAACTTTTGTAGAATTGCACGTTTTTTAGATAAGTTTGGAATGAAGCTTTCAGAATAGTTTAGACATCCAAGAAACCAAGAACCTAGTATTTTAGATGAAATACAATCTGATTAATATGAAAAGAAACTTAATTATCAGTTTCTAAAAGGTTTAGAAGATCTTGAATAAAAGATATTGATGATTTAAATAATTTAAATAAAAACTAAAATTTTAAAAATAAAATAAGCTCTAAACCCGAAAATATAGAAAACCGTTAAAGATTTTTATCATCTAAAAAGGAAAAAATAGATCCCAAAGTGGACAAAAGACTTAAATCTAAGGAAGATTCAAGCTCAAATGGAGAAGCAAATTGAAGAATTAATTTTTGATTTACAAGAATTAGAATTAAACCCTAAAGTATACATGGATGAACCCATGGGGCACACTGGTGGACCCACAGAAGTAAAATCTGAAAGAGAATACAATGATCCAGGAGCAAGCACATCTAGGAACCCTAGAAGACCTAGAGCATCACAAAGTGATCAAGCTATGCCTGGAATGCTTTATAGAAATAAACCCTCTAAAAAACAAAGTTGGTCAAGCCAATTTATACCAAAAATTACAGAAGAGCAACCAATACCTCCAAACGGTATGTATTTAAATCTTGATTGTGAATTAGACCCAAAAGAAGCTTTAAAACAATGGGCTAAGTCAATGGAATACTTTTATATATACTTTGCTAATGAAGAAGAAGAAGAAGTAAAATATGAAATGTTACATTCATGTTTCAAAGGAAATGTTAAAAATTGGTGGTACGGAATAATAGATGCCACAAGAAATCTTATAAGAACAAATATAGTTAATGCATTTTATAGAAGTATAAAAGATGGAGTAGAAACCATGGCTGCATATATTTGTAGTGAATTCGTAGGAATGGACTTTTTTTACAGATTATGATAATCAAAGATATAAAGAAAGACTAAGAGCCAAAATGGCTATACAAAAATTAAGCATTTGTAAAATGTGTTTTATAAATGAATATACTTGTGAATTTCAAAAATATTATTATGAATACTACATGAGTAATGAACAATTAGAACCCATTAGAGATTTATATTATATGAAATTACCAAGTCCTTGGGATGCTTATTTCATAAAGGAATTTGAAAAATATTCCAGAGAAAATCCTACAATTACACCTAATACATTAGGAAGTAGAATAAAATTTTTAAAAGAAAGATTAGAAGATCTATGTTATCAAAGAAAACTTTTAAATAAAAGTAGAAAAACAAGTCTAGCATTGTGCTGTGAAAAGACAAATATGCCCACTCAATGGGGATGTAATTATAAAAATTTCTCTAAAAGAAGGAAAATCAAACAAAGGAAAGTAAAGAAATATAAAAGGTTTAAAAAACATAAAGCAAAACCACATAAAAAATATTTTAAAAGAAAACCTAGAGAAAAACCAAAAGAAAATAAAAAGAGATAGAAAGCCAAAATCTAAGTGTGAATGTTGGAATTGTGGAGAAATAGGTCATTTAAGTTATGACTGTGACAAGAAAAAAAAAAGAACTGAGTAGAAAGATTAGAGAATCCTAAGAAATAAAAGAATCTGAATTAAGTGAAATAGAAATTACAGCTTTAAGTACAGAAGAATCAGAAGTTTACGAAATATATTCTGATACATCTATTGATAATGAATAAAGATAAAGAAGTTCTTGAAAATGACAGTATAGATGATGTAGAAGTAGAAGAAAATTCTGAAGAATATACAATGTGTGCAACCTTCGATAATAAAAAATTAGCTAAAATTGAAAAGCTTGAATTAAATTTAAAACATCCATCAAGTTTAATGATGAAACTAAGAAGTATGTACTTACGACAAAGAATTGTCATACACGAATATCAGGAATTAGAACGAAGTGTAGACATTACACATACTAAAGGAAATATAAAATTAAATTTGTTAACTCAATCTAGTATAAATGAAATAATAAAAAAGTTAACACCCAGAAAAAGAGAAAAAATTAGATATGTATATCTAGCTGGTATTCAAATACTATTTAAATCTTTATTAAAGAAGGAATAGATAGTCCAATCGTTATAAGTTTATTCGACGAAAGGTTTTATAATGTGAAAGATGCCCATTTAGGGACAGTAGCAACCTAGCGTATAAAAAATTGCTATTTACATGCTATCCTAAGTATAGCATAGATATAAAAGATAAAAATTTTAATGATGCCTTAAGTCTACATTTTGAATTACTAAAAGATAAATTTATAAAGCCAGGAAATAAAGTTATGAGCGTTTATTACTCAGCTTTGTTTTCTTTAAGTAATACAAATTATGGTGAAATTTATTCTAGTAAACCGTTTATTGAAATTTCAGAAGAATGTTCAGAGATAAGTCAAATAAGGGAACCCCTTTTACAAGAAATAAATATACCTGATAATTATAAAATAAAATTTGGTAAAGTTCCAAATTTAGAAGAAGGAAGCTCATCAAGTAATAATATACCTATTAAATATAAAAATAACGAACTTGTTGTTTCAAGAAGAAGAAGTCTAGATATAAATAAAAGAGATAGAAATACAATCTTTACTATTCCTAAATTTAGAAGTTATTTAGAAGTTAAAAGACATGCACCTACCTTAAGGATAGATGGAGAATACTTCAATGGAATTGAAATGGTCAAAGGGCCATATATATTGGTTGACACTGGAGCAAGTAATTGTCATATAGCCAAAGATAAAAATTTTAATCTAAAATGTGAATCTGTAGAACCATATGAATATAAAAATTTTGATGGAACAATCTTTCAATGTACCCAAATTGTTATTGTACCAATCACCTTTGGAAATTATGAATTAAACATACCCTGCTATATGGATAGTGAAATGGAAGGAAGTACATATCATGTTCTCCTAGGAAATTCATTCTTAGAATCTTTAGAAGATTATAAAATAACCAAAGAAGGTTTTGAATTTACTAATGAAGGTGAAATTATTTTCTGCCCTAAAGTTAGAGAATAAAAGATAAATGAATGCCAAATGAAATAAAATTCCCTTTATCTGTTTATATCCAAATCGGATTTATAGAAAATAATATAACCACTTGTGCTCTCTTAGATACTGGATCTGAGATCACGTTAATCAAATCCTTTTTATGGAAAGGATGGAACAATATGGAAAAACCCATGACAATTCAAGGAGTCACTGGAAATTCTAGTATAGGAAAATATACCCAAAATTTACCTATTCTACTAGGAAGTAAAATCATAACTGTTAAACGTATATATGCTTATGATAATCTCGAAGTAGACGTGCTTTTAGGAAATGATTTTATACAGCAATTTGCTCAATATGCACAAACTTTGTACATGATCACTTTAAAAACACCTTGTGGTCATCTAGTAAAACTTCCAAGAGAATTTAAACCATTTAGAGTTCAGCCAGTCAAGCGTGGTGATGAATTAATATGGATCAAGTTAGAAACTAAAGCTCTAAGCTATAAATGTAAACAAGTAGTAAACTGCTTGGAAGAAGCAACCTTAACTATAGAAGATGTCAAAAAGGCAATAGCTGAAAATTATGGAGAAAATCCAATAGAAAAATGGGATATTCAAAAGGAATATGCTGAAATTAAATTAGTTGACCAAACTACCATAATAAGAGTTAAACCTATGACTTATAATAAAGAAGATAAAGAAGAATTTAATAAACAAATAAAAGAACTATTAGATCTAAATCTAATAAGGCCTAGTAAAAGCCCACACAGCAGCCCAGCCTTTATGGTAAGAAATCATGCAAAATTAAAAGAGGAAAAGCTCGAATGGTTATAAATTATAAAGAGCTGAATAAAGCAACACAATTTGACGGATATTTTATACCTAATAAAAATGTTTTAATCAACCTTGCAAAAGGAAAAAATTATTACTCTAAATTTGATTGTAAATCAGGCTTTTGGCAAATAAAATTAACTAAACAATCTGTGCCTTTGACAGCATTCAGTACCCCAAACGGTCATTATGAATGGCTAGTAATGCCTTTTGGATTAAAAAACGCACCTCAAATCTATCAACGAAAAATGGATAAGATTTTCTGTAAAAATAATAATCATATATTAGTATATGTTGATGACATACTAATATGTTCAGAGACATATGAAGAACACATAAAGCATTTAAAAGAATTTTCCGCTATATGTAAAACCAATGGTATAATTTTATCCCAAAAGAAAGCTGAAATAAAGAAAAGTGAAATTGATTTTTTGGGATTAAGTATAAGTTCTAATGGAATAAAGTTACAGCCTCATATATCTGAAAAAATCAGAGAATTCCCTGACATTTTGTCAGATAGAAAGATGATTCAAAAGTTTCTTGGATGTCTAAACTATTCTGAAAGCTTCATTCCAAACTTATCTAAAAAACGTGCAATTCTACAAAAGTTATTAAAGAAAAATAATACAAAAGGATGGACTGTAGAACATACAGAAGCGGTTAAAAAATTAAAAGAAGAATGTAGAGATTTGCCAAAGTTAAGATTACCAGATGATAATGATAATTTAATAGTTCAAACTGATGCTTCTGATTTATATTGGGCAGCATTGTTAAAAACAGATATTGGTGAAATATGTAGATACTCAAGTGGAACTTTTAACCAAGCTGAGATAAATTATTCAACTAATGAAAAAGAGTTACTCGCAATTGTTCGAGGAATAAGAAAATTTACCTTATTTCTTTTACCTAAAAAATTTGTAGTTGAAACTGACAATACTCAGGTAAAAGGTTTAATTTTTAATAAATTGCCTCAAGAACCTCAATTTAGAAGGTTACAAAGATGGCAAGTAATATTAAGTTTTTATAATTTTAATATTACATATATTAAAGGATCTGAAAATTTCTTGGCAGATCATTTAAGCAGATATCCAGAACATGGATAAAAACTTGGTCAATCAGATCAATGGTATCATGAGTAAACTTCTCAAAGTACAACAAAGACAGCATGCAATAGAACAAGATTTTGTGTCTTTTAAACATAAAGTCTTTCAAGAAGTAAATGAGTTCCAAGTAAAGTTATCATCTGTCAATGATGAGTATAATGAGCTTTTTGAAGCTGTAGACTTGTATGCAGAAGATTTTGATTCTTTTGCAAAAGAGTTTTGGAGTGAACAAGGAACACCAGTTTTAGCTGGGTATTCACAAGATCCTTACGAGGATGTACAGGAAAGTTTGCAAACCCAAGCAAATGTACAGTCACAACAGCAACCTCAAGCTGTGTATATTCCAGGCAACTTGCAGCCTCAAGCAAGTATAAATTCTCAAGGCTCACAGCCGGTACCACCTTCGGGTATAAAAGAAAGTTTAAATAAAGATTTATCTCTAAAACCAGATTATTCTTCAAAACCCCGAACTTTTGTTTTGGGAGGAAGCAGTAGTCAAAGTGAATCTGACAAGTTAAAGAATTTTCAAAAAAGAAAATCTGTTTCGTTTTCAATCGAAAAACCCATTTCTTCATGGGAAAAGGAGTATTTTGATTTTGCAAAACTCATTTATGAAATAAAACAAGGGGATGCATATTTCCGTTTACAAGATAAACACAGTATTTACCCAAGATTTACTTGTGTTCATGATTGTTCTCCAATTTTTGTAAAAAGATTGGCAGAATATGGATTTCTGGATAGACTTTATCCATCAAAAAATTTAAAAGAAATTTCTAATCTCCCTAGAGATTTTCAAAATGCAGTCAGAGATTTTGCAGAAAATGAAAATATATATTTAAGGTTTTATTCAATCAGTCCCGAATTTGAAGGTCAAACAATTTATGAAGCTTTTCATTTAATAACCATGGGGTATGTAACAGAAGTCTCTCTAAGAGCATCAGATGTAGACTACAAAGTGCCATTCTTCAACAAAAGATGGATGCACTATCGAAGAGCACTTGGAATCAAGGTTATTGGAACACTGTTCAAAGAATTTTATGAAAAGGGTTATCAGACCTATGAACAAGGACAATGGATGGATGATTATCATGCCATATGAAGAAGGAAGAAGGTGCAAACAACTCGAAGAAATTCAAATAAACACAGACAGGTGGCCCAGTTGCCCAGAAACAGTGCTTGAAGCATGTCGATTATTGAAGCATCAACATCAACATCAGATAGTGGAAAGAAAAAACTAAAGAGAACAGCTCATAAAGCATTGAAAAATGTAAAAAAGAAGAAAAATGAAGTGAAAAAGGTGGTGGACCCCTATAAAAAGTAGTCCGCGTGAAGATTAAAGATTCTTACAAAACTGTCGGCACCACAGAAAAGAGCCACGTAGAAAGAAAACCGTCGGCACCATAAAACATTTTAATTAGGTATAAAAAATATCCGTTCAAATTGTGTTGTTGCTTTAATTCACTCTTTATAATTTATAACCATTCGAGCTTTTCCTCTTTTTATTTCTTGGCATACAAAAATTAAGCATTTGTAAAATGTGTTTTATAAATGAATACACTTGTGAATTTCAAAAATATTATTATGAGTATTACATGAGTAATGAACAATTAGAACCCATTAGAGATTTATATTATATGAAATTACCAAGTCCTTGGGATGTTTATTCATAAAGGAATTTGAAAAATATTCCAGAGAAAATCCTACAATTACACCTAATACATTAGGAAGTAGAATAAAATTTTTAAAAGAAAGACTAGAAGATCTATGTTATCAAAGAAAACTTTTAAATAAAAGTAGAAAAACAAGTCTAGCATTGTGCTGTGAAAAGACAAATATGCCCACTCAATGGGGATGTAATTATAAAAATTTCTCTTAAAGAAGGAAAATCAAATAAAGGAAAGTAAAGAAATATAAAAGGTTTAAAAAACATAAAGCAAAACCACATAAAAAATATTTTAAAAGAAAACCTAGAGAAAAACCAAAAGAAAATAAAAAGAAAGATAGAAAGCCAAAATCTAAGTGTGAATGTTGGAATTGTGGAGAAATAGGTCATTTAAGTTATGACTGTGACAAGAAAAAGGTTAGAATCCTAATAGAAGATTACGAAGAAATAAAATCTGAATTAAGTGAAATAGAAATTACAGCTTTAAGTACAGAAGAATCAGAAGTTTACGAAATATATTCTGATACATCTATTGATAATGAATAAAGATAAAGAAGTTCTTGAAAATGACAGTATAGATGATGTAGAAGTAGAAGAAAATTCTGAAGAATATTAATGTGTGCAACCTTCGATAATAAAAAATTAGCTAAAATGAAAAGCTTGAATTAAATTTAAAACATCCATCAAGTTTAATGATGAAACTAAGAAGTATGTACTTACGACAAAGAATTGTCATACACGAATATCAGGAATTAGAACGAAGTGTAGACATTACACATACTAAAGGAAATATAAAATTAAATTTGTTAACTCAATCTAGTATAAATGAAATAATAAAAAAGTTAACACCCAGAAAAAGAGAAAAAATTAGATATGTATATCTAGCTGGTATTCAAATACTATTTAAATCTTTATTTAAAGAAGGAATAGATAGTCCAATCGTTATAAGTTTATTCGACGAAAGGTTTTATAATGTGAAAGATGCCCATTTAGGGACAGTAGAAGGCAACCTAGCGTATAAAAAATTGCTATTTACATGCTATCCCAAGTATAGCATAGATAAAAGATAAAAACTTTAATGATGCCTTAAGTCTACATTTTGAATTACTAAAAGATAAATTTATAAAGCCAGGAAATAAAGTTATGAGCGTTTATTACTCAGCTTTGTTTTCTTTAAGTAATACAAATTATGGTGAAATTTATTCTAATAAACCGTTTATTGAAATTTCAGAAGAATGTTCAGAGATAAGTCAAATAAGGGAACCCCTTTTACAAGAAATAAATATACCAGATAATTATAAAATAAAATTTGGTAAAGTTCCAAATTTAGAAGAAGGAAGTTCTTCAAGTAATAATATACCTATTAAATATAAAAATAACGAACTTGTAGTTTCAAGAAGAAGAAGTCTAGATATAAATAAAAGAGAGAAGACAACTTTTACTATTCCTAAATTAAGAGTTATTTAGAAGTTAAAAGACATGCACCTACCTTAAGGATAGATGGAGAATACTTCAATGGAATCGAAATGGTCAAGGGCCATATATATTGGTTGACACTGGAGCAAGTAATTGTCATATAGCCAAAGATAAAAATTTTAATCTAAAATGTGAATCTGTAGAACCATATGAATATAAAAATTTTGATGGAACAATCTTTCAATGTACCCAAATTGTTATTGTACCAATCACCTTTGGAAATTATGAATTAAACATACCTTGCTATATGGATAGTGAAATGGAAGGAAGCACATATCATGTTCTCCTAGGAAATTCATTCTTAGAATCTTTAGAAGATTATAAAATAACCAAAGAAGGTTTTGAATTTACTAATGAAGGTGAAGTTATTTTATGCCCTAAAGTCAGAGAATAAAAGATAAATGAATGCCAAATGAAATAAAATTCCCTTTATCTGTTTATATCCAAATCGGATTTATAGAAAATAATTTAACCACTTGTGCTCTCTTAGATACTGGATCTGAGATCACGTTAATCAAATCCTTTTTATGGAAAGGATGGAACAATATGGAAAAACCCATGACAATTCAAGGAGTCACTGGAAATTCTAGTATAGGAAAATATACCCAAAATTTACCTATTCTACTAGGAAGTAAAATCATAACCGTTAAACGTATATATGCTTATGATAATCTCGAAGTGGACGTACTTTTAGGAAATGATTTTATACAGCAATTTGCTCAATATGCTCAAACTTTATACATGATCACCTTAAAAACACCTTGTGGTCATTTAGTAAAACTTCCAAGAGAATTTAAACCATTTAGAGTTCAGCCAGTCAAGCGTGGTGATGAATTAATATGGATCAAGTTAGAAATAAAAGCTCTAAGCTATAAATGTAAGCAAGTAGTAAACTGCTTGGAAGAAGCAACCTTAACTATAGAAGATGTCAAAAAGGCTATAGCCGAAAATTATGGAGAAAACCCAATAGAAAAATGGGATATTCAAAAGGAATATGCTGAAATTAAATTAGTTGACCAAACCACCATAATAAGAGTTAAACCTATGACTTATAATAAAGAAGATAAAGAAGAATTTAATAAACAAATAAAAGAACTATTAGATCTAAATCTAATAAGGCCTAGTAAAAGCCCACACAGCAGCCCAGCCTTTATGGTAAGAAATCATGCAGAAATTAAAAGAGGAAAAGCTCGAATGGTTATAAATTATAAAGAGCTGAATAAAGCAACACAATTTGACGGATATTTTATACCTAATAAAAATGTTTTAATCAACCTTGCAAAAGGAAAAAATTATTACTCTAAATTTGATTGTAAATCAGGCTTTTGGCAAATAAAATTAACTAAACAATCTGTGCCTTTGACGGCATTCAGTACCCCAAACGGTCATTATGAATGGCTAGTAATGCCTTTTGGATTAAAAAACGCACCTCAAATCTATCAACGAAAAATGGATAAGATTTTCTGTAAAAATAATAATCATATATTAGTATATGTTGATGACATACTAATATGTTCAGAGACATATGAAGAACATATAAAACATTTAAAAGAATTTTCCACTATATGTAAAACCAATGGTATAATTTTATCCCAAAAGAAAGCTGAAATAAAGAAAAGTGAAATTGATTTTTTGGGATTAACTATAAGTTCTAATGGAATAAAGTTACAGCCCATATATCTGAAAAAATCAGAGAATTCCCTGACATTTTGTCAGATAGAAAGATGATTCAAAAGTTTCTTGGATGTCTAAACTATTCTGAAAGCTTCATTCCAAACTTATCTAAAAAACGTGCAATTCTACAAAAGTTATTAAAGAAAAATAATACAAAAGGATGGACTGTAGAACATACAGAAGCAGTTAAAAAATTAAAAGAAGAATGTAGAGATTTGCCAAAGTTAAGATTACCATATGATAATGAAATTTAATAGTTCAAACTGATGCTTCTGATTTATATTGGGCAGCATTGTTAAAAACAGATATTGGTGAAATTTGTAGATACTCAAGTGGCAAGGAATAGGACCATCAAAACAGCGCCTTTTCAGAGCACCGTCCAAGCATGGTATCAGAGCCTCGTTTAATATTTTCACTTAAACGAGGCTCTGATACCATGCTTGGACGGGGGTTTATTATATGGCTCAAGTTAGAAATAAAAGCTCTAAGCTATAAATGTAAACAAGTAGTAAACTGCTTGGAAGAAGCAACCATTCGAGCTTTTCCTCTTTTAATTTCTGCATGATTTCTTACCATAAAGGCTGGGCTGCTGTGTGGGCTTTTACTAGGCGTTATTAGATTTAGATCTAATAGTTCTCAAGATCCTTACGAGGATGTACAGGAAAGTTTGCAAACCCAAGCAAATGTACAGTCACAACAGCAACCTCAAGCTGTGTATATTCCAGGCAACTTGCATATGGCATGATAATCATCCATCCTTGAAAACATTTTTATTAGGTATAAAATATCCGTCAAATTGTGTTGCTTTATTCAGCTCTTTATAATTTATAACCATTACAAGATCCTTACGAGGATGTACAGGAAAGTAAGTTGGTCAAGCCAATTTATACCAAAAATTACAGAAGAGCAACCAATACCTCCAAACGGTATGTATTTAAATCTTGATTGTGAATTAGACCCAAAAGAAGCTTTAAAACAATGGGCTAAGTCAATGGAATACTTTTATATATACTTTGCTAATGAAGAAGAAGAATAAGTAAAATATGAAATGTTACATTCATGTTTCAAAGGAAATGTTAAAAATTGGTGGTACGGAATAATAGATGCCACAAGAAATCTTATAAGAACAAATATAGTTAATGCATTTTATAGAAGTATAAATCATTTTGAATTACTAAAAGATAAATTTATAAAGCCAGGAAATAAAGTTATGAGCGTTTATTACTCAGCTTTGTTTTCTTTAAGTAATACAAATTATGGTGAAATTTATTCTAATAAACCGTTTATTGAAATTTCAGAAGAATGTTCAGAGATAAGTCAAATAAGGGAACCCCTTTTACAAGAAATAAATATACCAGATAATTATAAAATAAAATTTGGACCCGTCCACTCTAATAAACCCCCGTCCAAGCATGGTATCAGAGCCTCGTTTAAGTGAAAATATATTCATACTGTACACAACACTATAAATAGACGTAATACAGTAGATGATGAAGGGATATTACCAGGATTTATAGACTCTAGAGGCAATAGAGTTAGATTGACTCGAAATCAGGTAAATCAGTTAATAGCTAGACAACGTTTAAACCAAGAACCTAGTATTTTGGATGAAATACAATCTGATTAATATGAAAAGAAAACTTTATCAGTTTCTAAAAGGTTTAGAAGATCTTGAAATAAAAGATATTGATGATTTAAATAATTTAAATAAAAAACTAAAAGTTTTTAAAAATAAAATAAGCTCTAAACCCGAAAATATAGAATTCTAAATCCTGCTTAATTTTAGGTAGTTGATTATTATAAATCCAATCATCAAAACTTCCCTTTTGGTAGCTTATATTTTCAACAGCAATTGGTTCTTCGTTTCTTAATTTGATTAGGGCTTTACTTCTTTTTGAAGTTTTATTTTTATTTTTTATTTCTCTTTCTATAAAGATGGTCGTAATTTCTATGTCTACAATTCTTTTATCTAACTCATCTAACTTAATTAAAATTCTATCTATCTTTTGATTTATTTGTTCAATGATATTAGACATATTATTAGTCATTTTATTGTAATTGGTACGTGGAATTGTTAGACCCAAGTGCAGACCATACTACTGCCCATTCGGGTTCAGCTATGGAATTTATGTCTGGGTTTTCCATCCGATATACCTTAATATTAATCAACATAAAATTTGGGTACATTGAAAGATTGTTCCATCAAAATTTTTATATTCATATGGTTCTACAGATTCACATTTTAGATTAAAATTTTTATCTTTGGCTATATGACAATTACTTGCTCCAGTGTCAACCAATATATATGGCCCTTTGACCATTTCGATTCCATTGAAGTATTCTCCATCTATCCTTAAGGTAGGTGCATGTCTTTTAACTTCTAAATAACTCTTAATTTAGGAATAGTAAAGATTGTATTTCTTTCTCTTTTATTTATATCTAGACTTCTTCTTCTTGAAACTACAAGTTCGTTATTTTTATATTTAATAGGTATATTATTACTTGAAGAACTTCCTTCTTCTAAATTTGGAACTTTACCAAATTTTATTTTATAATTATCTGGTATATTTATTTCTTGTAAAAGGGGTTCCCTTATTTGACTTATCTCTGAACATTCTTATGAAATTTCAATAAACGGTTTATTAGAATAAATTTCACCATAATTTGTATTACTTAAAGAAAACAAAGCTGAGTAATAAACGCTCATAACTTTATTTCCTGGCTTTATAAATTTATCTTTTAGTAATTCAAAATGTAGACTTAAGGCATCATTAAAGTTTTTATCTTTTATATCTATGCTATACTTGGGATAGCATGTAAATAGCAATTTTTTATACGCTAGGTTGCCTTCTACTGTCCCTAAATGGGCATCTTTCACATTATAAAACCTTTCGTCGAATAAACTTATAACGATTGGACTATCTATTCCTTCTTTAAATAAAGATTTAAATAGTATTTGAATACCAGCTAGATATTCTCTCTTCTTAGAATAAAGTTATCATCTTCGGGAAACATTATGGATAACTGTAACTTGGGCTCATTTTCAGATAGTTGGTCAGGCGAGAATGAAGTTCGAAGTGGGGAAAGCATCTACAACAATAGTCGTGATTATACAACTGAATTTACTACAGACCAGGTTATTTTTATGTTTGTATTATGTATATTCGTTATTTATTTTTCAAGTGTAGAAATTATGTATATTTTTTATTTATACATCTTCATTATTTTTTTATATAGATATTTGAAAGTAGAGAAGATATGATAAATTGGGCGAAAAGAGTTGGTATAGAAAATAATATGGTGATAGTGATTAAAAATTCTGCTAATTTGAAAGGCAGCAAGCTGCCAAAGTGTCATCTTATGTGTGAAAGAGGGGGAAAGTACAAACCACCACGGTATCTTGTTGAAGGTCAATCCATTGTAAAAAATAGTGGGACAAAAAAATGTGAATGCCCATTTGAGCTACGAGGTATACCAAAACCTCCAGATGGTGTTATGTGGGGATTAAAGGTTACATGTGGTTTCCATAACCATCAAGTAGCAGAATATCTTAATGGTCATGAATATCCGTCTAGGCTAAAACCGTTAGAGAAACAATTTGTGCTTGATATGGCCAACAGCACCGCACCTCGTGAAATTCTTAGTGTTTTAAAATAAAGAGACCCGTCAAATAGTATGAACATCAGAAGCATTTACAATGCTATTTCCAGAAACAAATAAGCGAAACGGGGTGGTCTAACTGCTATTCAATATGTTTTGGATCAATTGATTAAGAAAAATTATCTTCATGATTACCTTACAAATCCAGACACCAATGAAATTACAGATATTCTTTGGGTTCATCCTAAAAGCCTAGAGTTGTCTGTTAACTTTCCTTCTGTGTTAATCATTGATGCAACATACAAGACCAACGAGTATCGGATACCACTATTGGAGGTTGTTGGTATCACATCCACAATGCGAACTTACTCGCTTATGTTCGCATATCTTAGTGTTGAGACGGCTGAGCAACTAACATGGGCATTATCAATCTTGAAGAAATGGATGGTTGAAAAAGGAGCATCATTGCCATCAGTTTTTGTTTCAGATCGGGATTTGGGGCTTATTAAAGCCATTGAAACATGTTTTCCCATGACTCATCACATTCTTTGTATTTGGCACATAAATCAGTGTGTAATGAAAAAATGTAGTCATATGCTTGGTATACAATGGAAACACTTTTATTCATCATGACACTCCCTTATTAATTCATCAACACAGTGGTCTTACCAACAAAAATGGGAGGTGATGCGCGAGGAGTTTAGACAATTCAGTGGTGCTCTAAATTACCTTTGGGAGACAGAGACCGATTTGTTTCAGCATGGATTGATACATGTATGCATCTGGGAAGCAATTCAAGTCAGAGGTATAATTTTTTTTTATTTTTTTTACTATTTAAATTATTGATCATTATTGTAATTTTCACTAATGAAAAATACAATATTTTTTAAATTACAGGGCAGAGTCTGCATATTCGAGACTGAAATTATATTTGGGAAATATCATGTCATCCCTACAATTATCTTTTGAAAAAATACACAAGATATTGAGAAATCAGTTTGGGGAAATTCAAAAGTCATTCGAGAAATCTCTGAACATTTCACGACATACACATTTGCGTGTGAAGATTTTTAATGAAATAAGGTGTCAGATTTCATTAGAGGCGATGGAGTTTATTTATGATCAGCTGAAATGTGTTGATGTAACATGTCACCAACTAGCCGGCATGTGCAACTGCTCGTTCAAAATAATATATGGATTGTCATGTATGCACGATATTGCATATTGTCTTCATCTTTCCATCCCAATTTCGATAGAAAGTGTTGACGCACATTGGAGAAGATTATCAATGCACGTACACCAGTTCAATTATAATGCAGCACGGTCTAACAGGATATCAAACGTTGTTTAATTATTACATGAGATGAATTCATGTATGCGAGAGCATATGATAGACAAGTTTCTCGATATGGCAGATCCATCTCAAAGCACAGTTCGAGTCCCTTCGTACAACACTGAACATAGAGGTTGACCTACAGGCAGAGATGAGCAAAGCAAACGTCGCATACCTTCTTTTGGATATGCTTCCACTTCAGGATCTAGGGTCACTCAACCAACTGTACCGACTCTAGGAAGAGGAGGCCGTGAGAGGCGATCAACTCATGACCAGTCTCAACTTCCACCGATCTGTGATACCTATATTCAGAAATTACTTGTGGCATATCAACGTTATATTTCTCACACTATTGACGTTCAAGCTGATGGTCATTGTGGATTCAGAGCAATAGCTGCACTAATCAAGTATGGCGAAGAAGGTTGGGGTCAAGTACGATGCGACCTTATTGAAGAGATTCAACAAAATAAGGATTTATATGATCGACTTTATCCATCAAACGGATGGGCTGACAATCTATTACAATTACTGTATTTTTTCCAGTCGCCGGCACCATAGGTACATTGGATGGACTCAATGAGTTTAGGAATTGTCATCGCTTCGAGGTACAATATTGTACTGCATACATTTGCTGAGAATGTTTGGAGTTGTTTTACTCACTTGCCATTAAGGTCCCATGCAGTTCCAGAGCAAAAGCGTCAAGAAATAGCTATTGCTCATGTTGGCAGACATTTTGTGCAAGTTTTTTTACACCCTCATTACCCTGTACCATCCATCCCAATGTGGTGGTCGGAACATTCATCGTATGAAGCTAAAGAATGGGACACTCGTTATATGATTCGTAATCAATTATGGTACGAAGTATTGGGTATATCACCAAGTGCGCCAGGAGGAGACTTTGGAGGCAACATAGATTAGAATTAATGTTTTTATATTTTTAAGTGTAACTTTTTATGTTGTTATTTGTACTATTTTCAAATAAATATTTTTCTAATATACATGAGAACATTTTTATAATACATAAGTAGTGTTAAATTAAATTATAAAATATATATATATTTTAAAAATTTTTAAAGAAAAAATTAAAAAAAAAAAGGCCCTTCTTCAAGGAAGAAGGGCGATCGCCCTTCTCTTCAATTTTTTTTTTCTTTTTTCTTTTTTTTTTTTAAAAAAAAAAATTAATCAAAATATATATAAATAAATATATATATATATATGTATATGTATATGTATATGTATATGTATATGTATATGTATATGTATATGTATATGTATATGTATATATGAATATATCAATAAATAAAAAAATTAGATATATATGGTTTATTTGAAAATTGAAAATAGAATTTTGGTGAAAGGAATAGGGTAAATAGAGAATTATAAGGGAGACAAAAAATTCAAATGTGTAAGAGGGAGGGGTTTACCGTCTATGCGAATTTTTAAAATACAATTGTTATTAAAATATATCTTATACGGTCTATGCGAATTTTCCGACTTCGCCTCCGTATGCAGGGAGAAAATCTTTGGTGCAACAGTGGTATCACGTCGTCCATGCCAACAAGTCAATTATACATTGCCACGCGTACTAAAAAATTAAAAAACAACTAAAAAATAGATATTAAATTATACATATTATTTTTTAATCGCTGATGTGCCACGTCACCCATACTACTGTTGCACTCAAAATTTACTCGGGGCAGTCTCACCAACTCAGCAGTACGAGAAGATGACACGAGATATATTCAGTACCGTAATTTGTAGCAAGGAGTCATAGCCACGTCATTGATCGCCGTTAACTGAATTGCGGCCAAAAAAGCAAAATTAAAATTGGAAAAAGAAACTTTAAAGAACCAAAAAAATAAATAAATAAATAAATGCTGGCGTTTTCTGCGCAACTACTGACACACATCATCGGCGGGCCCCGCAATATCATCAATAGCCCAACAGCTGGCGGACAGTTGTCAGCTTATGGGACACGTGTCGAGCGTTGCTTGGATTAAGACCAAAGAGCTAGGGATTTTGGCGGGAAAGATGAGGCGGTGGGTTCCACGTGAGCACCCTTGGCGGGAAACAGAAGCCACTCTACTCTCTTTGGTCCACTAATCTTCATTTGCGTAACCCACTTGTCTTCCTGCTTTTAGACTTTAGTACACATAAATGCATGTATGTGAATTAATGATATGCATGGGCATCCATGATGAAGCATGGATGACATTTAATTTAATTTAATAAAGGTCACGTGAGTTCGTGTGCTAAGATTTGAAAAAATATCTAAATGAAGGGGAATTCATTGGTAAGCAGACCTAGTTTACGGTCTAAATAACAGTAAAGCAAGGGACAAGATCTTGGTGGGCGACTAATAAAGTATGGGCCATTAGATTTTAGTAATGATGCTTTTTATGCAAACATTATCACGTGCCATACGTGCTCCACGTTTAGAAAGAACTTTATATGTGATATATTAAATGAATATTTCAATAAATATACGATATATGATAATTAATAATTAATAATTTTCTCAATGATTAAATTTGAATTCACTGTATATAACTCATAATATTAATAAATGGGTGTATCATATTGTTTGGGGAGACGCATAACACGTGACCACACATACTCCAAATGAGATGTAGAGTTACTCTCAGGACCTAATCTCAGTATCTCCGCGGAGTCTGATTACAGGACCTCCTGTCAGTGTCTAGTTTCAAATATCTGTCTCCAGAGTCTGATTCATAAACTTATTTTAGGGTCTAAAGCCAAGACCTTCGTTCAGAATTGGATTCGGGACCCTTTAGCAGGGTCCCCGCCTCAGGCCCTCCTCCGAAAAGGCAATCAAAGATAACGCGAGGACTAAGGCAAAAATATCAGCTCCTTAATGATACAAATCTTCTGAACAAGGAATAAGGCAGCCTATTAATTATTTTTTGTTTCTTTAAGCTGAATAATAATCTATAATAGGGAAGTTTCGAGATTACAGAGAGTTGGCCAGTTAATGGAAAACGTGAATAAAATGTAACCGCTGTCAGTTTATTTTCCTTATAATGAGATATTATAAATAGGGAAAGAAACCCTAAAGTAAGGGATTGATTTTTTGGATAACCAAACAGTAAAAAGAGCGTTTATGATCAATCTTTGTGTGTTTTATTTGATCTCATTGTTGGTTAAGTTAGTTGCACAAATATTTGGCGTCGTCTGTGGGAATCGTTGAGACGAAAAGCTGTATTTACGATTTCCCACAATCATTAAATCCAAGAAAGTTCACACAACCAAGCAGGAATGGCCCCAGAAACAAAGAGTCTAGAATCTCTACATTCGCTGCTCACCAGGAGGAAGAAGTATCCAACCACTTGATACCTACGATGGACATCTCGTCAATCAGGAATGAGATGATGAAGCACATGGAGGACCAGATGTAATCCATGAGAAGCAGTTCCAAGAACAAATGCAAGTTATACAGCAAGAAAATCGGGTGCTCAATACTCAGATCCAAAGGGTAGGCTCCAGTAAAGACAATGAGAATGGAAATGAATGAGTCGTCGTCAAAGACCTCCACGATGAGGGATGAGAGACCCTGGGGGAAGAGCCCCATCAAGATTGATGACGCAGATTCCGGTGTAGAGGGTTCCAAGAATCAAGGCCGGGTATGGAGAGAGGTGGAGCATAAGGAGAAAAGCAAATACTTGGATGTGAGTCGTCATAAGAGGGGCATCGTTGGAATGAGGAGTTTTTCAATGAGAAAATGGTGGTGGCAATAGCAAAAAAATATCATAGGCATTCGGGTGCAGACCCCGACGAATCTGGCTGACCTGGCGAACATGGGCATGTCCACATCCCCATTCCAGGAATGGATCGAAGATGAGCTGAAACCCCGAGATTTTACCCCCAACAAGCTTCGACAAATACATTGGGAAGTCAGACCCAGTCACTCATCTGGTCCAATTTCAACAGAGGCTCTCAATGGAAACCACCAACAAGGCTCTAATGCACAAGATGTTTGTCACCGCCTTGCTGGCAATGCCCTTTCTTGGTTCTTACAATTTACAGAATGTCAATATGGAGTTTTGAAGACATGGGATGAAAGTTCATCATGCAGTACCACGACAACCGTCCCACTGAAGTTGCTATAGTAGACCTGTAGTTGGAGGAGAAGGACGACGAGCCCCCTAGGTAGTACTTACAGAGGTTTGTTGAAAATGAACGCCGTCAACAACCTAGACTCAAAGTTGGTAGCATCGTTCTTCATCAGAGGATTGGTCAGCAGATCCTATATTCGTAAGAATTTCTTGAAGACACCCCCATATGACATGTCAGAAGTATGGACCAGGGCCGAGGGCTTGCTGAATGTAATGGAAAACAAGACCATGGTGTCTCAAGTCGCTGCGATCGCGATGGCAAAACAAGGTCGCAGTAGCAAGACCAGAAACGAGCAGAGTCAAGACTCGAGGAAAAGAAAATCAGAGAGAGATGGAAATAGAGTAAGGACCTCAAAAGATATTGAGGAAAGAGGAAGGTACGAGTCCGGGCCCAAGTGGCTGATGTGGGAAGACGACGGGATGTTGTATGAATTCACCCTACCGTAAGAGCAGATCTTCCATAAAATGAAAAAAACACAGACTATTAAAGGAACCACATTCGATAAGAGTGCTAGGCGAGTAAGAGGACAAAGGGTTGTACTACGAGTTTCATATGGAAGTAAGACACACCACTAGACCCGGCCACGGTTCCGGTTCTGGAACCGAACCGGAAGGGGACCGGTTCGGTTGGGGTTCCACCCCAACTCGAACCGGTCCGAACCGGTGGAACCGTATGGTTCCACCGGTTCGGACGCTTCCAACCGGAACCGAACGGTTCCGGTTGGAACCGTAGGGTTCCAACAGGAACCCTACGCGGCTCCCTGCCCAAATAAAAAAAAAATTAAAAAATAAAAATTATTTTTATTATATAAAATATAAATTACTAATGTACCCCTAATAACGGTAATAAAACGGTTATATTTAGGGGCATTTTTTGTATCAAAAAATTCTAAAATTCTATAAATAAGATTCATTTTTCATAATTTCATCACACCAAATTCTCAACTCTCTCATTTTCTATAATTCTCTTATTCTCAATCTTACTTCAATACAATTCTCTTATAATCTTATATTCTTATTCTCAATCTCAATTCATTTAGTTGTTAATTTGTTATCATTTGCATCGCAATTATTCAATTTTCTTATTTTTCTTCCTAATTTCTCAAACGAAAAATGGCAAGCTCATCTGAGAACATAATGTCAAATATGCCAACCCAAGAGAGCGGCCCTAGTGTCAGTGTACAATCACAGAGAAGAGAAGTTAAGGCTCGGTCCTCAGATATTTTCAAAATTCATTTTACTTTGGAACGCCTAGAAGATGGTTCACAACGAGCAATTTGCAACTATTGTGGGGTTATCTATAAATTTTCTGGTGGATACGGCAATATGATCAAGCACATGGAAAAACATCATCCGGTTGAATTTGGCATTGATACGACGCAGACTCAAATGGCCAGGTACGCATCATCTAGTAGAGGTACGAGTAGTGTAGATTTATTTAAATATTCTGATGCAAAAAATAGAGAAGAATTTGCGAAATTAACTTGTATGGCACATCTTTCTTTAAGCTTTGGTGAAAAACTTCATTTTACTAATTACGTGCATAATGCTTTAAACCCTGCTGCATGTAGAATGACTCGAAACAACAAAAACCTCATATTTTCAAATTATAAAGATGGTAAAATTATTTTAAATGAAATATTTAAAGAGATGAAAGGTCGTATTTCTATATGTTCTATATGTCTGATATTGGAGTGACCATTGGCAAAACACTCATACATGGGTGTGACTTGTCATTGGATTGATGCATCATTTACCATGCAAAAAAGACTTATTGCATTTAGAGTTTTTGATGACCCACATACTGCACATAATATTTATAGAATGATGAAGGTAATTTTTGATGAATATGGTTTAGTAGAAAAAATTTTAACAATTGGATTTGATAATGCATCTGCAAATACTGCATCCATTCATGATTTAAAATCCTATGTGAACCAAATTTAGGGGGTCGATTTTTTCATATTCGTTGTACATGTCATGTCCTTAACATATGTGTGCAAGACGGACTAAAATTATTATCACCTTTCCTTGATCCAATTAAAACGGCACTTAACTGGTCATATTCTCAAGTTATGAGAGAATGGACCAAGTTTTGTAAAATAAATGGTATTAAACGATTAAATTTTCAAGAGATGTTCCAACACGTTGGAATTCTACTTATTTTCTTTTATGTCAAGCATTTCAATACAAAGATGCATATGTAGTTTTTTTTCTCAACATGTTAAAATATCACACTTTATCCTAGTCAATGGGATATTTGTGAATTTTTTTTAGATATTTTAAGAGTTTTTAATGATGCTACTTTAGTTTTTAGCGGTGTTTATTATCCTATATCACATTTATTTCTTCTTGAGAGTTTGAATATTGTTGGCACTCTCGATGAGCATGCATGTTGACAGTGACGACCTAATGATATTGTTTTGCTCGAAGCCATTACTGCTATGAAGGTAAAATGGTTGAATTATTTAGAGAGAGAAATTCTTTTACTTTATCTTATTGCTGCTGTTTTTGATCCTAGATTAAATTAGAAGGTTTGAATGGTGGGTTTACAAGCTTACTATGGTTATTAGGAATATTAGATGATGTTGATATTACGAGCATAATGACGAAATTAAGAAGTGATTTAATTATTTTATTTAATGATTATATTGTAAGATATAACTTAGGAACATTAGGTCAATCTAGTAGTAGCGAATCGGTAATTCAAACAAGACTTAGCGCAGGGGATCGTTGGTTATTGCAACGAAATAAAAAATCTAGGGATACGACAACTAATAACCCTGAATTAGATAATTATTTATCTACAAATTTTGAGTTTTCTAATGAAAGTTTATGCAGTAAAAATTTAAAATCCTTGAATGGTGGAACCGGCATCAAAATATATCATGTTTTATCTATTATTGCTAAAGAGGTCTTGGCAGCACCTATTTCCACCGTTGCGGTTGAGCAAGCCTTCAGCTTGGAAGGTAATATATTGGAAGCTAGGCGATCTTCATTACATCCAAGCACTCTAGAAGCACCAGCTTGTGTGGATGATTGGACTCGAGCTGATCTGAGACAACAAGAAGATGCCCCCGATGATTTGAAGATTTGTTCGATAATGCTTCTGCAACAAGTGCAAGCGGAACCGGAGCAGAAGGATCAACTGATAATGATGATTGATAATTGTAAATTATAATTTACAAATGGGATATGTCTAAAACTTGTAATGGAACTACGTGAGCTTTGATTCCTCTCACCCTTGGAGGATACGTAGACAACTTAAAAATTTTAAAAATTTAAGCTCAAGCTCTTCAATGTAATAAATTTTTTATTATAAAATTAATATTATTTATTTTAATTAATTTTCAAAAAAAAAAAAAAATTCTCTGAACCGAACCGTTCGGTTCCAGTTCGGTTCGGTGTTCCGATTCCACTTAAGTGTGGAATCGAAAACCGGCCGGTTCGGTTCGATTCCGAACCGGAACCGAACCGCCGAACGGGTCTACACGCCACTGCCAGATGTAAGAACTTGTACCAGCAATTGAAATGATTATGAAAAAAATATAAGTTTTTGGAGTATTTGAAAGGGAAGAGCCAGCCAGAAGCCGGAGCTCTACCTTGGGAAGTCAACTACCAGCAACATCAGAACCAAAGAAGCACCAAAAAGGATCTGAGGCAAACACCAAGCAGCACCGCTGGAGGTGTTGGGGGGCTGGCACATGTCCCATGTGTAAGGGTGGACATGCCCGAAGAATGGAATGGAAAACAGTGTAGGTTGGAGCACCGACTTGCAGAAAAAATAGGATCGGATGAGGGCCTTCGGATTTCAGGTGAATTCTATCGGGTCGAGAGCATGACATCTACCTACTCAAACACATATCTCCTTCATAGACAGTGACATGGATATGCTGAAACCTGCACATCAGATCCTCCTTATAATTAAACTACGTATAGCAGATGTGATAATTTCTCGTGTCATTGTAGACAGAGGAAGCAGCTCTGACATCATCTTCTTGGAGGCATTCCAGCGGATGTGTGGGTAGATCATAATCTCATCTCATCCATCCTAAAACTAGTGTTAGCATTCAATAATGCGAAAGTGAAGCCCCTCTGGACAATAATGCTATCGATATACGTCGCAGAGAGGATGATGCCGGTTGAATTTATTATCATCAACGATATGTCCCGGTTATAGTGATTATCGATCGGAAGTGGATCCATGCAATGAATGGCGTGGTATCAACCCTACACCAAGTAATGAGGTGTTAGTCCCCGAACGGGCTATATACCATCGATATCAAGGGTGATCCCTCCCAGGCCGGCCGATGTTATAACATCAGCTCATTAGGAGTACACAGGATGTCAAAGAGAGATATACAGAGGTCCAGCGAGAATGAAGAGCCACCATATGTTGAAAAATAATAATTATAGGATTATCTAACAGCCTATCTGAAACACTTGGATGATAAGTCAGATAGGCCAGAAACTACTATTGAGAACCTATTAGAGGTGGTGTTAGATGAAACAGAACCAGAGAAGAAGGTACTGGTATGAGGCTTATCGTTAGCCAAGGAGAATGAGGAGATAATGGAGATGATCATGAGAAACAAATATGTATTCGCATAGACGCATGAAGACATGACAGAGGTATACCCTACCGAGGCAATTAACTGCCTCAATATTGATCTGAAGTTTCCACCAATCAAGCAGAAGTAGAGGCGAAAATACTATGTGTTTCTTAAAAGTTATATTTCCACCCATTTTAAAGGTATAGTTTTCAAACTTCAGATCGAAAAAACTTTGAACCTGTCAAAATATTTGATCCGTATTTTATCAGAATAAATTGAAAGTTCTTGAACCTTTCTAGATATTCAATATGTATTCCTTCAGAAAAATACATAACTAAGTTATGACAACTCATTGACTAAGATACGAAGTAAAGAAAACTACCCAAGATAATTTATAATTTATTAAAGTACACTCTTCTAATGTATTAATTTAATAAATCTTTGGTCTAATAACTATTATTGGTTAAATGCGATTTGTTCACATTCCCTGAATATAATATTCACTATATGGATAAAAATATGTTTGTGATCATATATCAGACCATTATTTACCATACGAGATAAACATAAAAAGTTCAAGTGATAAAACTTCATAAACCACTATTCTAAATTATTTACGTTACCAAAAATATTTCTTAATGTTTATCTCTACATCAATGACACTATTAGTCGTATTAAAATATGTAACAACTATTTATATAGAACAATAATTATCCAATAGTCGCAAGTTCTGATATCAAATATCAAAATAATCATTAAATAAAATTTTAAACAGCTAGACAGAGAATCTAGTATCCAATAATATAGTTGTCGTGTTTGGAGAATCAATATTCTCTACACATAACTATACGCATCTTCTTTATTTTGCTTTATAATTTACCTTCAACTATTCACAACAATTATAAATAATTGATTAGAAAATAGTATCGGACATGTGACCTCCAAAGGTCAACAAAGCCAAGAAACGTAATTGTCATATAAACAAAACTGATAGGGTTTTTCTTAATGTCAATCAAGAATCTCGAGACATGAACCAATTCATGTCAATCCTTATAGCATAAAAACAATATTATCTCTAAGGATTATATCATAACTTACTCTAATATAGAACATATTCTAGAAAATTACAATCATAAGAAGAGTCATAAAACATATATATATATGCATGCAGTGTATTAGAAGTTTAATTATATCTTCATGATAGAATAAGGAAAATATCAGCGATAATTTTCATAATATTACACACTACCTTAGTTATGAATTCTTCACCCAACAGTGTCTCCCACTAATTTACGTAATAACATAATCCCCAATGGAAACAGGAATTCAATAATTAAATCAAATTCCATAGTTGGAAGTGGACCTCATGAATATATTTCGATTCACAGCTTTGGCACATTCTCGCCTACGTATATTCTAAGGTAGACAACTCATTTGTCAATCACACTAACTATGACTCTTTATTTTGATCCTAACTGTTACTCGTTGTGACAGCTTTGACATGTTCACATTAGGCATATCAAGGATTCACATGTCAATGACAAACTCGAGCTACCGGTGTAGTCCTAACAGCTTTGGCGCATCTAGAATTTCCACTTTTACTTGAATTTGCCTCTTATCATATAAGTTCCACCGGCACAAATGAATTACTGTCATCCATAATTGTAGATCTTTGGCACGATACAGTTATAGCATCCGAGAATCGTTCACATCTGTATTGATAAGATGAATATAGAAACAAGTATTCCGAATACAAGTTACTATATAGCCTTATTAGTGGGTATATTCCTAAATTGTCAAACAATCCGAAAATAATCAAATTAATTCACATGTACGTGCAAATAATAAATTGGATTAAATATCACATATCAAGCATGAAACATGTAATGGGTGTAGGATTAGATCTGCTCTGATACCATTTTGTTGGGGTTATACGCGGCAGAAGCGTGGTTCAGATGAAATCGTAACTTTATAATTTTTTAAACTTATAGAATAAATTATTCAACTTCCTTTATGAATAATTCATTCATATTTCACCTAAATATTTTATTCGATATCAGATAACGATATAATTAATTTAGAAAACACCACGAAATTTTTACGAAAACTTTTTTCCGCAAAATAATATAAAACATGTTTTCAACCAAACCGACCAACCAATACAACACGGGGTTGCCCAGGTCTGCCCCAAACTTTGGTAGTTCATGGGCTTCCCAATAGTGACTAATTCATTATTTGGGCAGTCATTAACTGATTAGCTCAAAACTCATCCGTAACGTCGTTTTTAGTTATTTTCACGTATTTTCACTCCGAAATAATTTCTGACAATTATTCAAATGCCCAATACACATCTAATACATTTAAACAATATAATTTTCATCACCAAAATTTTGAAATTTCCAAATCTGATCAGGGAATAAAATTAATCAATTTTCATGCTAAAATCTAATTTTCTCGACATTAATCATATTAATCTCTACACTAATTAAAGCCACCATAAATGAATCACTCAAGAATAATTATAGGTATTACAAGAGTGATCATAATAATCTAGAATGACAACAAATCATCATATAATAAAATAGAACTAATATTACACTAATATTAATCAATATCACTTCACACATGCATCTAGCCTCTAAATCCATCAACCAAATCAAAAAGCCTCAAATTTTAGAGTATAAATAATCCTTAAAATATTTGTAAGAATCCCTACAACACAAGAATTCAATTAGGAAGAACAAAAATAATTTTCTAAATTAAAGAAAATAAAATATTACCATTAATCTTCCAAAAGCTTCTTTAATTTTGTTCTTGTTGGAATTATTCTTCTCTAAAATGCTTAGATAATTTTGGATGACATTAGGAAGCTATGTTTTCTAAAATATCGATAATATTTCATAATAAATAATATTTGATATTATAATTATCAATTAAAATAATTAAATATTATTGGATAATATTTAATTATTTACTTGAACAATTAGGATTAATTAGATTAATCTAAAATCACAAAAGGGTTTTGTTGTAATTTCACAAATATATATACCATTGGAGAATATTTTGGTATTTACAAAAATATATAATAATATGTGTATTTGGCTTGATTTAATTGGATTAAATCAAAGTAGTAGATAATGAACTAATCAAGTGGTTAAACTTTGTCCAAATTAAATTGAATTAAATCAAGTGGTAAACAAAGTTGATTAGTTATACCTAATATGCATATTTGGACAAATTGGATTATGCCCACATAAAAGTTGATTAGAACTTTTATTAATTAAAAATTGCATAAGCTTGACTATAAAAGGCAAGCTTGAACAAGTTTTGATTAAGCAAGCATAAGGCAAAGCATAAGAAAAATTAACCTAAATAAAGTATTTGTGAGAGAAGTATTGGAAGTTCTCTACATTTTCAATAATGAGAAGAAGATTGGATATTGGAATTAAGCTTGCTAGGTAAGTTTGATCTTCTTTAAAGCTATGTTTTTCATTATTGAGTTGTTATCATTAGTGAAGCATATAGTGATGTATTATGTATTGGATACATAATAACATAGCTTAAAGTTGAGATTAGATTAATAAATTGTGTATGGATTCTTTGGAAGCATAAACACAATATGCATGTGATTGGGTCAAATATGTTCATGTTCGACATGAAACATAGAATTAGAGTTTGGAACTCTAGATGAAAGCTTGAAGCTTTGACTACCATTCTAGAATCTCTTGACCACCTTTAAGTGACCTAAAATTATTCATAAGTCATTTTTTTGTGGGATTTTAATTTGGATTGTATTTTGATTTAAAGAAATACATATATGTATTTAGAATATATTTATGTTTATTTTATAACATGTGTTGATGTTAGTTTTGATGTTAAAAATATATTTTGGGTGTTTGGAAGTGTTTATGGAAGGTTGGAAGTTAATTGAGTGAAAAACCCAATTTGCATAAGCTCTCTGGTTCCAGAGAGCTGATGACTTGAAACAAATGAAATTAAAATAAAAAAATATGGTAGGCTTGCGCACAACACAATGGGTATAAATTCAGGTTTGTTGGATATCGTGAAAATTATTTAGGATATCAATTCTACGATTCTGAGCAACGAAATGTATTTGTAGCACCGATCCGACCATATGGATTCCACATCCGCCCTAAAAAATGACATGTGTCAAAATCTTATTTGACAATTAATTAATGTGTATCAAATCAAATTTTATATCAAATACAAATACACATTAATTATTAATTGACCGAAATGCCCATAAGTATGTGTAATTTCGTTTAACCATCAAACGATTCGAATTAATTCATTTAATCTGAATAAATATTATGAGTAATGTGTATTATTCATAACATGTTGCCTAAATATTCAACGAGTACACTTCATATTATGACTCTCTAAGTTTAGATTTATCCGTCACAAAATCTAATTTCATGTCCATAATTCACCCACTCGTAAATTATGACGACCACGGATAAAACCGCTGAACTATACAAGTCGAGGTTATTGCATACATATAATCCTCATGTCACAGATAATCCATATTATACCGAGGATATAAAAATAAACGTCAAATCCATAAGGTATAATATAGTCGACTTATAAATTTATGATCTCTTAATAACACTCGGAACTCGCTTCCACATTATACCACGACCATGGATTTAACAGATCGAAAACACGTGCAGGATACATATACCTTGTACACAGGCCTGGCAGATTCTATCTGATACTCACAGGATATCATGAGCATGAGTCCACACCCAATGAACAGACGGAGGTCTAATCTAAATAGATCAGTGACGTGACTGCCATCTAGGTGTGAAGATAATTCATATATCGACAGTGGTATCTCAAGTCGAATGACCATTATGCTAGTCAACTTGAGAAGATTCATATTAACGTTGGAGTACCATCTATTAGGAAATCTTATGTGAGTCGTTCAGTATTTTTTGAATAAATACCTACATGTCTAAACGAGTCTCTCAAGACTCGTGGTCCACTAGGATAGACTGCCGGATCAAGTCTCGATATACGACATGTACTAGTATCAATGGATGTTACTAACCGACTTGTATCAGTAAATCTTGACTAGAAATTTTATTTGAGAATATACAACTTATATGACACCTCCCAATGTCAATTACAAACTACGTTGTAACTGCGCACTACGTTGTAAATCCTCGAGTCTTTGTCTTATATACATATCACTAAACCGGATTTAGTTTCAATCTAATCGATATTAGATCAAATATATATATAAAAGATAAGAGATGTGACCATAAACAAGTAATATTATGGAAACATATATCGTTAGTATTCATGAATCGGACATAAATATGATCCGGATAGGCACTCCAGCACCAACCCTAACAAGAACTCACTCCGCTGTCTCTGAGACACGTCTAGGTCCTACAAGAAGGCAACATATAAGAAGCCGAAAATAGCTAGAAACAAACTGAAACCAGAAACTCCAGAGTGGAGAACCCCACATGCTGAACCTTGGAGACTTCAGTGCAAATCTCATCTTTCTCATTAGCAGTTGTGGTCAGGTCTGCGCACAGCTCTTGATTTTCAATCTCCATCTAAACCATCTTCTTCTCAAGCTTCTACTGAGTGGCAGCCATGGCGACCACCTAATTCTTATTAGCCTCCGATTCACGTTCCAATTCCCCTCTCATTAACTTCATTACCTCTAAGCCTTGGCCAAATCATTTTAAGCCTCCTGAAGGAGAACCTCTGATGTTTGAAGCAGCTGGGCTACACAAATGGCACTCACTCCGCTGAACTAGCGGTGTTCGTGATGTTGTTCGGGTCATTTTTTTATTTTACACTTCAAATCAAATGGGTTGGCGATTTGGGAAATTAGAAAACGAAATCGCAAATTTGATAAGGAAAACCGCGATGGTTCGGGTTGGCGGTTCAGCGGTTTGGACTGTTCGGGTCGGCGATTTGGATTAGAAAATTTTTTAAATAAAATTTTGTGTTTTCACATAATAATTGAAGTGAAAAATTACTTAATTTTTATTTATGCATTGCATAATGTAATATGATCATTAAATATCTTATATTTCATGGTTAAAGAAGAAGAAAAATATAAAATAATGTCTAATTTGAACGCAGGTCTGCGATTTAGGCGGTTCGGGTCAAAATCACTCACCGACCCAAAATTTACGGTTCGATTCAGGCTTACCCGAAATCATTTTCAATATTTTTCCAAACCACGCGGTTCATTTCGGTGCCGTTCGGGTCGGGTTACGGTTTGAACCGAAACTGTGACCACTCATATGCTGAACTGCAGAATCACCCTACTGTGCAGAGGGGGAGGCGACAATGGATCGTACAAAGCCTAACAGATTATGAAACTTCCCAACATAAAAAGAAGAGCTTGGCAGCTAAGAGAATTACTAGACATGATTCAAAGCAGACCCCGAAGTAGGCTGTTGATGAGGCAATACAGAAGCCAATGGAGACCCAAAAGTAGAGCCAGGTGACTAAAAGACAAAGATGGGAGACCTCGAAGCAGAGACCAATGGTGGAGATGTAGACGAAACTGTGGTCGTGCCAAAATGGGAAGTTAGTGAAGCAGACTCTAATGCCAATGCACTAGACTTGGAATCAGCGATTGCGGTGTCTAGCCCTGTCACAACCCATGAATGGCATGTTGACTCACTATCGGTCTTATGTTTCTTAGGGCGGCGCTGGAGCTGACCCTCCTCTTCCATTTCAAGAGTCAAAAATCTGGGAAGAACATGAGTTGGAATCCCAACCGATGAAAAGGAGGCACAAAAATCCTTCCTCTTGGATCTGGCCCTTCTAAGGGGTGATGAAGCACCAAGAGGGAGTATAACTGATGTAGAAGAAGCAGCAGAAGGATTTTACGAAGCAACGGGGGCAGCATGAGGGGACTGTTGTGAAGTCTGTGCCGTAATAATGTCAGGTTTGGTCTTTGAAATCTGGATGGGATCATTAGGGGTATCTTCTGAAACAACAACTTGTTGGGATGGTTGTGGAACCTCTAGGGTCGGATCGGTGCCCCGAGCAGTAGAAATTGTAAAACCCAATGGATATCAAGCATGGGTGTAATTTTAAATTATTTAATGAAATATTATATTCCATTACGAGTGTATAGGAAACAAACGGGGCTGAATCAGTGACTGAAAACTCCAGAACGAGCGAAAATAAAATCCAGTGTAAATTTTGAACAAAAATCAAGTTTTTCAAAATATCAAATATTTTTACAAAAACATAAATTTATTCTAAATAGGTACTTGCGTAAATTTTGAATCCAAAATACAAATCAAATTAGAATCCCACAATGAAGTGACTCGTGAATAATTTTAGGTCACCCAAAGCTGGTCAAGTATTCTAGAATGGTAGTCTTAACTCTAAGCTATTATCTAGAGTTCCAAACTCTAATTTTATGTCTATGTCTAACATAAATATTTTGACCCAATTACAAGCATATTGTGTTTATACTTCCAAAGCATCCTAACACAATTAATTAGCCTAATTTCAACATTATGTATCTAATACATAATTCAACACTATATGTATCACTAATGAAAAATAATGCTTTTGGAGAAGATCAAACTTACCTAGCAAGGTTAATTTAAAGATTCAATCTACTTCTCCTTGTTGAAATGTTTAGAGAACTTCCAAGGATTAGCTAGCTTGACTCCAAGATCCAATCTTCATTCCAATGCTAGCAAGCTTCACCACAAGATTTAATCTTGATTTCTCCTAGATGAAATGTTATAGAGACCTCACAAAGCTTCTCTAAACACTTCTCTAACTTAGGCTAATTTCTCCAATAATTACTTGTATTTAGTTTTCTCAAGCTTTTGCTTTACTTAATTAAAATATTCCTAAAGCTTGCTATTTATAGCAAAACTTATGTAATTTTTAATTAATAAAAGTTGCAATCAACTTTTTTGTGGGTTTAATCTAATTTATCCAAATATGTATAATTAGGTTTGACTAATCTTCATTGTCTCCCACTTTGATTTAATTCAATTAAATCAAGTCAGGGATTAAGTAATGGATTAGTTCAATGTTTTCCACTTTGATTTAATCCAATTGAATCAAGCCAAAATACATATTATTACATACTTATAATTACTATAATTTCCTCAACTGGTAGATATAATTATGATTTTACAATTAAACCTTTGTGTAATTATTGAATTTATCCAATTAATCCAATTAGGTCAAATTAAATAATCAATGTTATCCAATAACACTTGATTATCTTAGTTGATAATTATAATATCGAATATTATCTTTTATCAAAATTAATCGGCTGCCCAAGTGCTCAACGAGTACACTTCATATTGGGACTCTCTAAGTTCAGACATGTTCGTCATATAAGCCTAGCTAATATGTATGCAATTCGGACACCTCTGAATTCATGAAGAACACGAATGACCTTTCTGAAATATACAAGTCGAGGCCACCATATATGTTTAACAATCCCTCCGTTATAGGCTATCCAAGTTATGTTTAGCAAACATAGAATACACTGTCAAGTTTCTGAGGTGCACATCTTATGTCGACATGTCCACGATTCTTCATAACTGATGCGATCCACTCTAGGTGATCGACTTTGGCCAAAGCCTTAAGAATCGTGACTTTACACACATAGATACATAAACCCCTTATGATACACATACGGGCCGACAGATCTTATCTTGCTTCATAATTGATTACTGAGTGCATCGGTCCACATCCAACGAACATCTAGAGGTAAGACCATGAAAGGTTTATGACATATATGACATCAAAGTGTGAAGGATCTCACATTTTGCTACTCGACTAGATGAGATTCCTATTGACGGTGGTGTGTACTTCCAACTATTAGGAATCACATGTGAGTCATTCAGTATTCGGTCTAACCAATATCCACACTTCTATATGAGTTTCCAAAACTCATGGTACATCGGGTTAAACCATTGGAACTCCAATTCCAATATACGACATGTGCTAGTCTTCTAGGTTATAGGAATTCGACCATATTCCTAAACCAACGACTAGGAATATATATATATATACACTTTAAGAATAATTTACAATAGTAATACTTATCCCAACATCGGACCACCTAGTGTCCAGTATTACTACAAAGTTATTCTAAAGTCGATGTCATACTTAGCATATCTATACACCAATCTAATATACATAATGACAATACCATTAATAAGGCATAAAATGAAAATGTAGTTATTTTATTAATAAATATTAAAATGTACAATTCGGATTGACACTCCAAGCACCAACTCCAACACAACTAACATATCAAAACCCAAATTTTCTGGCTTATAATGCAATTTCAGGCTGGCCCTGTTCACATATGGGTCATTACACCATTCAAAACATTTCTTCATTTTTTGAGCTTTTTCAAGTTCGCCCAGTCTTGATCGTCATGAGGAATGATCTCAGATACTGTGGTAGATTCGAGAGCTAGAAGATTTCAACCCCTGACAGACACATGATTCCCTCAATCAATTCATCAAAATGTGTTTTATGTTGGGCAAACCACCTCTGGTCCTTCTCTTGAAATAGAGATGAAGGGTCATCGGCGCTTAAGAGGGACAAATAAGGGTCGCAGCGTATCAGGGCATGTAGGCCATCCTTGTTTACCACTCTATGGATGTGAAACACCTCATTCCCCATAGGACCACAAATCGATTAAGAACTTGTCTCTCTCTCTGGACAACTCAGGGCAAGGGGGAATGTATATAGAACCAGAAGCTGAAAAGAGCAGAAGAAAATATGCCAGACCCTACAATAGACAAATCAGATGTAAACTTCATATTCAAAAATAGGAGATGTCGAAATACCTGCGTTCATCAACAGTCGTAAGGGAAAGATGTTTGATCGACAACGACGGTCTGCCAGTTGGCGGTCACCATTAACAAGCCTCTGGAAGACCAATCTTTGTCTGCGGTAGGCAACCTTATAAACATGATGGTTGAATTTCGAGGTGCAAAGATGTACCAGTCCATGCCACCGACAGACACCGCATTGGTTAGAGAAAAAAGGTAGAAGAAGTCGAGAATCGTGAGGCGTGACTTATTGACCATGGAGAAAATAATGAAACCCACGATGCACCTAAGGCTGTTTGGGGTCAGCTGCATCAAGTGAAAGTTACAAAGCACATAAATGTAGTGAAGTAAGGGGTGAAAGAGGAACCAAATGATTCAGATATGGTATTCCCCCGGAATGATGTCGT
>SKCR01042393.1:0-106790 GCA_019454045.1 Zanthoxylum bungeanum
TTTTAAGCCGTCTCTCGGACTCACGTTCCACGAAGATCGAAAGGGGGGGTAAGGCTCCGCGACTTTTCTGGTCCGCTGGTTCAACGTCCTAGCTCACTGCTTCGCTGCTTTGCTTATTGTTCGAACTCCGTTCTGCTCCTATTCGGCTCCTGTTTTGCTGCTCACTGCACGGGCTACCTGTTTCAATGTTTTCAAAGAACTATTCCAAGTTGTGTGGGTTCTTAGTGCAATTAAAAGTGATTATTTTTAAGGTTATCTATGTAGTTTTCTAAGTTACTGTTTTTTTAAGGATTTTGGGCTACTGTTTTAAGGTAATCTAGGAGGTTGTTTTGGCGTGTTTTTAATTCGGCTATGGGTGAGTTTGGGTTCGGCTATGGAGGGTGGTCTTGTGGTGGTTTCTTTGTTTTCTTTTTGTGTGTGTATGAAGTGTTTTCTCTTGGATGTGTTTTGGGGGTGTGTAGAGAGAGTTTAGAGAAATTTCGAGAGAGCTTGGGTGTGAATTGTGTTGTCTCAAGGAGAGGATGGCCTTGGTTAGGGGTTGTTTATATAGAGAATGGCTAGGGTTTACAAGGAAGGGATTTGTGCATTAAATTAGGATATGATTTAGTTTTAAACAAGGAAATCAAAGGATTGAGGGGGGGACAAAATATTTTACTTTAGGAAGTTGTAATATTTAATTTGTGTTGGTTTAGGAATACAAATATTTTATATTGGTAAGTATCTTATTAGATTAGGAAGTCAAATATATGATTGGCTTTAATTGGTTATGATTGATTTTAATTTGGTATGATTGTATTTTGATTTAGTATGTGATTTGTTTAATTTAGGCATGATTTTAGTTTAAGTTGGTAATTGTTTATTTTAATTGGTAAATGATTTAAATGTTTTATTTAATGTTTAATATTTAATTTAATATTTAATTATTTAATTTGGGATGTGTTTTATGGGATTTGGGGAGCTAAATGGGCTGGGTGTGAGGCTAGCAGCAAAACCAGAATTACCGACACCGTTCGAACGCTCACTCGAACGCTACACGAAACACGCCCCGCAATCTGTTTCCCGTTCGAACGAAGTAACGAACGCTGCACCAACGAAGACAGTGAGCTTGCTTATTCTGAATTTCCCCTTCCGATATCCGTTTCCCGCGGCATCCGTGACTCAAAAGGTAGTTGTCTCCAAATAAGACTCCTCATCGGGTTTCACATGTGAAAACGCAATGCCTACACCTGTTCTTTTTTTTTGTTATTTATTGTTATTTCTTCGCATGCGTATTATAGATTCATGTAAGTTGTGGCCATGGGATGAATGAAATATGTGTTATCTCTTGCGGTTTATCGGATTGAAACCCGGACATAAATTACATAGCCAAATCCGAATGGACGGTAGTACGGTCTGCACTCGGGATACAATGCCACGTACCGCTTGAGAGACCACATATTTCGTTCATCCAAATTTATGTTTATTCGTTGTTTATTAGAAATAGTATGTTACTTTTATGCATGATTAGGTTGTTTAGTATGTTATTTTTATGCATGATTTAGTTGATTATTTCCAAGCATGATTTAGTTATTTCTTTCGCATTAGGAACTTAATTATATCTCTTTTATGTTTATGTTTAGATTATTATTTGTTTACATTTCCATGCTTATCGATTTAAGGTATTCATGAGATTGTATGCTTACCGTTATTCTGACTTACTTTTATGCATGCAAACTTAGATATAGGTTATATGCAAACTTAGATATAGGTCATATGTGAACTTAGATGTAGGTTATTCTTGTGTAGACTCGGTTATATTATTGCACAAATTCTTTCATTACAAGTGGCATAAGTAAGGGACCATTCCGAACCCAACGGTTTGAGGTCTTCCCTTGCGAGGGGTGAGTGCGGCCTTAAATCATTTCCCAGTTCACACTGGGTGGCGATTCCATTTTATTTCTCCGGTTTAGTTCCCCCGTGGGCTACTCTGTACTCCCAACCGAGCCGCGAGCCTGGAACAGCGTCACCGATTTCTGTGTCCTACAGTCTGGCGACTCCACTGGGGATAGAGAATCGGCCCCGAAATAATGCCTTGTAATGTTTGTGATTTTCGTTTTAGTTAACAGTGTCTACAGTGGGTTGAAGAGGTTTAATAAAAGGCACTATTAGAGCTAGATAATGGTTTGGTGTCTTCCTTCATTCACTACCTTTCTATAAGGAAAAGCTGTGAAGGCACCTGAATAATCATTTACCCGAAGCTTACCGTGATGGACTAATTTGGAGGACCTGTTGTTTATTCTTGTCACCAAGGCGATAAGAGCCTAAGAGGCTTGGGTATTTAAAAGAGTCCGCTCCACCCTCCCTCTGGGGAATCTTCAATAGGAAATCCATCTGACAGTCAGTCATGCATCATAACTCGTTGGCACGTACCTTAGCATATAAAAAGGTGCGCTTACTTGGTCGCTCGGACCCTTGAGTGGGGAGACCTAGTTGTGGGCAATCCTTCACCGACGAGAGCCTTTGTCTATACCCTTATAAACCCGCATTTTAACTGGAGTTGTATGGCCAATATAAACTATCCATTTATGCCTATGTTTAGGACTATCGTCATTTGGATTCAGTTGGATTTTTTTTGTCATGAGGTATGGGCTTGTTGGGCCATTTAAACTGGGACGAGTCCGTGTTTTATGGAAATTGGGCCAAAAGCTTCTGAAATGCCAATAGGCAATTTTGTGTTTAGGCCTTTTATCATTTGAAGTTGTTTAGCCATGTTATCACAAAAGTGTAAACATGTTCGGCCTTTCCAACTGGGACAAGTTTGCACCACGTAATAGTATGATTGAATGCTTCAAAATGATAATGGGCCGACTTATGTATCCCATGCGTCGCACGCATACATGCTAACATGCAGTTTTAAAAGACATCATAGATACCCGTTGGGTTAGGAAAGATGGAAGACTCGTCAAAAGGTCGTTAGCGAACATGAGCAAATCAGTTAACGAGGGATCTTGCATGGATCAGCTGGAGACTAGTCTCACTAAGGTTACTGAGCATTTGCAAGCTTTGACCACCGCTATGGCTAATATGGTTGTGCCCCGTGCTGGGGGAGGCTCTGAGAATGTGAGGTGTGAAGAGCCTCCGAACAGGATGAATGATGATATCCCTGTTTTTGATGATGACGTGGCTGAGTATGCCGCATGGAGGATAGCCGGGTCTTCGGCTGAGTTGCAGAAACTCCGGGATCATGTAGAGTCAGTTACCCGCAAGATGAGGGGTAAGCATGAAGATTTGCTAGATTATGAGGTGATGACTTTTGAGGAGCAGCTGTCGGCTCAATTCAAGATGCCTGACATAGCCAGGTTCAATGGGAACGGGGATCCGAGGGTCCATCTCCGACAGTATGTTTATGTGATCAGTTCAGTGGGTCTGTCGAAACGTCAGGTTCAGAAGATGTTCGAGATGTCGCTTGAGGGGGCACCCGTGGTATGGTATCACGACCTTGAGAGGAAGGTCAATGATGATTGGAGGGCACTGGCGGAGGCCTTTCTGAATCAATATGTCATAGACTTGGAGATCTACTTTTCGTTTCGCGACTTGGAGAATACCAAATAGAAACCGGAGGAGAGCTTCAAGGATTATGTAGATCGCTAGAGAAGCCAGATCTTGAAGATGCAGACTCGGTCCTCGGAGAAGGACCAGATCAAGATGATCATCAAGGGTACTAAGCCCTCTATTTACGGCAAGTTGAGGAGGATGACATTTATGATTGATGATTTTCGACAGTTGAGGGAGACTGTTATGGACATTGAGGAGGAAAAAGCTGAGAATAGAAAGTTCTATGGCCAGAATAGAAGGACTATTGGGGGGCCTTTTGAGACCAAGCCCATTACTGCTGAGATCGCTACAATCAGAAACATGCGATTCTCCAACCTTGGTAGACCTTTGTCAAAGGTGCTTGAGAAGTTAAAAGGACAAGGACTCCTGAAACCTTTAGAGCCTAGACCAATTCCAGACCCTGTGCCACACTACTTCGACTTAAACCAATACTGCCACTTCCACCAGCAGAAAGGCCACGAAACGGACAACTGCGCCCGCCTTAGGCATGAGATCCAAAACCTCATTGACGCCCATAAAATACCCGATCCAGAAAATGAACAACCCAACACACACAGAAATCCCCTACCTAACTATCATTCTATTCCACCACCCACCTACATGATCAACTCCAGCCTACCTGAAACCTTTGTCCTCCAAACTCTCAACCACCAAGCTTCTTGCATGGGGATAGGGGATGGCAGTAGTGAAGATTCATAGGCCAAGGAAGAAGGAATGTTGTAGACGATGAAGATGTTTTCCCTGGTTTATTTTATTGCAATCCTACATTTTTAATAATAAAGACATTGATTTTATCTTCTTGTTCGAGTTTTTTTCCTCAATAGTTAAGCATTAGCACGATGATGAAATTGTTTTCTTTAGGGTGAAACCTTAGAAATAATAAGTGCGAGATGTTCTCTCATCTGATATTTTGAGTGGTTGATCTCGACTAGACTCGCGAGCACTTAATTATAGGATCTTAGTAGTGAAAGCCTGAGTAGTCGGCAAGGTGGCTAGTTGAAGAGATTACAGATCGATGAATGACCGTTTGCTTAGATGTCCAGCCTGACTTGTGTTACGATATGTGGTATGGTTGGAAACCAAAGAAAAGTCTCTCAAGAAGAAAATATAAACCACCTATAACCGATAAGCGTGAAGCTACCCATGGGCGAGTATTAGGACCACCATAAGGAGAAATGTTACCTTAAAGGGTAGGTGTGTGTAAAAAAAAAAAGAAGAAAGAAAGAAAGAAAGAAAATAGAGGAATACAAAAAAAAGATGAAAAAAGAAAAAGAAAATCATATCATATTGAGTACATATGAGTAATTTCAGAGCATGATCAAGACATCTAGGTTGGTTTGACCCCTCGATCCCATTCTTTGAAACAAAATCATTGAGTTGGCTTACCCAAGGATCAAGCTATAAAAGAACCTTAGCATACACACACTTTGAGTCTGGTTCAGATCATTTATTCAAACGGTCGGATTTGAGTTGCCTCGAGTACTTTGAAGGCGCTATGGTTTCAACACTGGGCATCATTTGAGGGCAATAATATGAACAACTATTGGGACTATCACGTAAAAGAGAGCAATATGATATGACAGTATGGGACACCGCATCAAATGATCTACTTTGGCCGAGTGCAAGCGACGAAGAACAAAAAAAAACCAAAAAAAAAACTAAGCCAAGTCTGGGGGCGACCAATCTACCACCTCGCGAATCAGGGACGTAATGGAGTCTTGAGTCATGGGATCACAGAAAACTGAGCAATCACCAGAAGAGAACTGGCAGAAAGAAATTATAAGCAGACCCAGGGGGCGACCAGAGACATTTGTAGGCGAATGGCACCAAGGAGCGCAAGGAAGACCTAACCTAGCGGAATAGGAAATATATCCATGCATACATGCATACATGTCACATGCACACAATTTTCTTCGTTTTTGTTCACAGGTTTTGAAGAAAAGCGGCAAAGACAAAATAGTTCGGGAATAAATTCCACAGTTAACACAGTTCGGGAATAAAGCCCAGGGAACAAGACCCATAATTTAATTTGGGAACAAGACCCACAACCAGGGAACAAGACCCGCAATTCAATTTGGGAACAAGACCCACAATCAGGAACAAGACACGCAACTCAATTTGGGAACAAGACCCACAATCGGGAACACGACTCGCAACACAATTTGGGAACAAGACCCATAATTGGGAACAAGACCCGCAACATAATTTGGGAACAAGACCCACAATTGACCAGCGTAAACACACACGTATAACGCAATCGCATGTATCGTTCAAGAAGTATAAAAATATCGATCCCACGAGGACTTAATTCCTACTGTTGTTATTAATTATTGATACTATTTATTTATAAGGTATCTAATTATAGAGAGAAGTGAATTGATTGCTTTTAGTTGGTTGAATGTGGTTTTGAAAAATAAAATAAAAACAGACTCAAAAGAAAATACTAAGGAAAATAAAAGAAAAGACTCAAGGATCTAGGGTCGTGACTCCACACAATATTATTATAAAGATGAATTGACTCTCTTATTTATGTGTAATAAATCAATTTGCTAACCTGGAACACGATGATATGCAAAAGCCTCTTCCGATGGTTAGACGCAAATACCCAGTATAACCCAATTGAACCATATGTCTATGTCAACCAAATTACATGGAATCATTAAGATTAAGTTCCAATTATGGCTACCCCCGCCCGACAGGTATATGTCTATCCTGTAAGGAAATCCATTAAAGGGTTATCTATCCTCAAGGAAGATCGTGGGCTATTGAATCTAAGGCTGAAACCTAGAATCCTTATGTCTAATTCATTTTAAGTTTACCATATCAATCTTATTGGTGATCAGACAACAAGAAGCATTAAGCTTAAGACTCAATAAACAAACTAAAGAATTAACCATAAAAAGAAAATCAATTATTAAGTGTGGGTATTGTGTTTCATCACTTCCCCAGAAAAAAAAAATGCTGGGGTTAGAGGATCCATATTTAATATTTCTTATATATGAATCTCACTTATTATAAAATATAAATTATTTTCTGTTATGCTTTCTCAGGAATTAATAATGTTAAACATTTAAAACTAGTCATATAGGCGGTAATCCATTTAGTCCAATAACACCAGCCATATAGGCGGTAATTATCTGTCACATAAAGACCAGCCATATAGGCGGTAAAGTAATTTATTTTTAACCCGACCATATAGGCAGTAGTAAAGTCTGACATTAATTAATCCGGTTAAATTATAATTTATAAATTATAACTAAGTGAGATTTACCTAGATAATTATATTAAAGGTTTCACCTTTTACCCCATCGGAAATTTAACTCCAAAACATAAAGTAAATAAAAAAAAAGCTGTAATAAAAACTAAAAATAAAAATACATAATTTTATTATTACAAAACTAGATGCTTCCTATGAAATCAGGGAAAAAATCCCAAGGATAGCACAAGAGAAATGAATGCTGAAGGCCTCAATTTATAGGCAAATTATGCGTTTGGCGTCGCGACGCCAACTTCCTTCTTGCGTCGCGACGCTGGCTCTGTTGACTTGGTCCACGCGGCTTGACTTGTTGCCTATTGACGCGTATTTCGTCGGCCCAATAGGATTTCGACACGTGGCACGAGGTAAGATTCGGTCCAATGGCATCTTGACACGTGGCAGAAGATAATTCACCAATGATTCGGTCCATTCAGAAGGTGACACGTGTCACGCGGAGTGTCGGCACCATAGAATCACGACACGTGTTCAGGCGCATATTAGCATGATCGATTCTGATGATGACACGTGTCACGGCGCACGTTAGCATGATCAGCGTACGTTAGCATCTGGTGCATTTTAGCAAATTTCTTCTGACTGGTCCACGTGTTCGGTACAAGTTAGACGTCGCGACGCAGAAGGCTTGCGCGTCGCGACGCAACAAAATTACAAAAATGCCATTTCGTCCTTTTTCATTTTTTTGGCCCCAAATTGCTTCCAATGCTTTCCAAACTTTATTTATCTGAAAAATAACAAAAAACACATCCAATTGCTCACAAAACCCGAGAAACTATAGAAAATATTAGGTTAAATGAGTGGGAAATAGTGATAAAATTACCACTCATCACACCCCTAACCTAACATTTTGCTAGTCCTCGAGCAAAACATGAAATAACACAAAAATAAAATTAACTAAGCCACTTTTGTAGGGATCACAGTTGCATTTAGCGTATGCAACAAGCCTTTAAACCCCTAGGTGTCCCTAGTGGACGAGTTGTAGTCTCGTGAGGGTTTACAGCAATGAAACCCACAACATTTTACAAAAGTAAAAAAAAAAAGTAAAACTAATGCACACAAAAGCAAAAAGACAAGCGAAAAGAGAATAAAGAAGTTATTAACTAACAAGGTGAAATTTCTACTCCAAGTTACTAATTGATTTATTTCTTTCTAAATTATCGAATAAGTAAATTCTCCGATTATTTTTTCCATTCTCCATATACACAACCAACATAATATTAAACAACTCATTTTTGCCTACAACAGTCATAAGTGTAGTTGATAAGAGAGTAATATTTTTGTCCTAAAGTTCTATCAGATTTCACACCTTTTTGCAGCAATGGAATAAATTTTTCTGATTTTTCTGATATTTTTCTTTGATTTTTCTCTATTTTTTATTTATATACAATATCTTCCGTCTATGTAGCGAGCTTTGGGCCGGTGGCTCCCAAACCAGTTGGCTTTAGGGCACCAGGTGTTAAGACACCCCTACGGACTTAATTACTCAGACTTCAGATATATATATATATTTTTGCAGCATCTTTGATCCATATAGCGAGCTTTGGGCCAGTGACTCCTAAACCAGTTGGCTTTAGGGCACTAGGTGTTAAAACACCCTTACAGACTTAATAACTCGGATCTCAGATTTATATTTTTTTTTACTCCATTGCTTTTTGAGATGCTTCCTCCAATAAACTAGAGCACTGAATATTACAAACTTTTCAATTTTAGCTCATGTCCGTATGTTTCTGTGTATGTTGATAATACCTGTCAACTGAGCATATGAAGATCCATTTTAGTCAGTTTTATGGAGAATTCACAAATTAAATAATTCAAAAGGAAATAAACAAAAATTACTTTTTCCGAAACGGTTTGAGATACGTCTCAGGAGTGGGAACTCCTTACTCATCTATCTCTTACGAATTTCACATTTTTAGTCAAAATAAAACACAAAAATGCAAAATATTTTTGTAATTTTTGAAAAATTTTCAAATTTTTTTGTATTTTTCGAAAAATTTTGACTAAAAATAAAAATAACTCACAACACAAGTACTGATCAACTAATTCCCTCCCCCAAACCTAAATGAGACATTGTCCCCAAATGTCTTAAACAATGGAAGAAGAGTTTAGTAGATAATATCTGGTTAGCTGAAATTTTACAGGAAAAATTACCGATTAAGATCTATGTCCAATTTACTCTTCTTACCACGATCGTTATTTGACCATTTTTTAGTAAAACTTTTGGCAAAATCACCTCTAAATACTCAAAATTTCCCTAAAATTCACCCTAAAACTATCACCACACTACAACCTTCGCCCCCAAAATCTACGAATTCAATCAATTTCAACACTTCCAAAGTCCAATTAATCGAATCCAACACTCCCAATACCACACAAATTACCAAATTAATTTCTTCAAATTTTAATGTTAATAATTCAGAAATTTGGACATTTATTTCCTCGGTTTTGGGCTTGGCTGTTACGGCCCTTAGTCAGATCTCGGTGGTGGGTGTTTGGTCACTAGTCTCGGCTTCTGGTTCTGTGTTGGTCTCTTGATGGGCTCGGCTGTGGCTCGGTGATGGGTGGCTCACGGCAGATCGTGGTTGGCTTGGTAGTGGCGCGGCTGGATCAGCAAGGCTCGGTCACGGGTAGTCTCGACAAGGATCGGCGGTTAGGGATTTCGGCTGTGACTCGGCGAGGGCTCTCGGCTTCGGCTTGGGTGGTGATGGCTGGTGGTTGTGGTCGATGATGATGGCTCGGTTTTGGCTTGTTCTTGGCTCGGTGAGTGGTTTCGGCAAGGGTGACTCAGCTTCTGGTGGGCTTCGGCAGTAGGTGTTTCAGTGATGGGTTATGGGTGTCTCGGTCGTGTGATTGGAGGCTCGGCAGTGGCTGGATCGAAGGAGATGATGGGAGTTTGTGTGGGTTATTTGTGAGATTTGATGAGTTTAGAAGGTTTTGGTTGATTATTTGGTGATTAGATGGTCGGATTTTAGTGGAAATTGAGAGGAAATGATGAAATGTTGAAGAAGGAAAGTGAGATCTGTGTGTGGTGGCTGCTGGTTTTGGACCTGTTACCGACTCGCGTCGCGACGCCAAATTTCTTCTTGCGTCGCGACGCTCGGTTATTTTAGGGTTGGGGTTCTGTGTTTAGGATCTGGTGTCGCGACGCGCAAGGGTTTTCGCGTCGCGACGCTGGATTTTATTTTTTTATTTTTTTTTTGTGAAAATCCTGCTTGCACTGGCTTGCTTTGTCCTGAAAAATTCCGTTTTCATTTTTCCTGCAAAACTAACATACAAAATTAAAAAAAGTTCACACAAAATATGAAAACAAATTACAACAATTGCATGGGTTGCCTCCCTGCTAGCGCTAAATTTTTCATCTTTAGCCAGACGTGACTGAAATCCATCTGTCAAGGAGGTTTCAGCGTCGTTTTGGATGTCCGATTAAAGACAATCCCATGAGCGTTTCTTTTGAGGGTCTCTTCCAAAGGTAAAGTGGTAAAAAGAATTTTATCTCATTCAGTGCTTGTGCCACCTTTTTTATCTTTGTTGCTCCAGTGGTTCCTGAAAAGAAAGAAAGAAAATCAGGAGGTCTCGTATGGTGCTTGACTTGGAATGGAAGTTCCATTCTGTCAAGCTTCTGGGTGATATCTTTGATTTGTACTCTTCACAGATGTATTTGAAAATTTCCATATTCAGCTCTTCATCCCATCATCTGTGAAATGCATGCTCTATAAGTATCTGTCTGATGTTGTAAAGATGTTTCTGACATTAGGTCTTCATCCTTTGATACGACTGGAATGGATGGTTCAAGTAGATCTTCATCAAACATCATGGTAAGCATGCTCCAAGATCTTCACTTTGAGGATTTAAAGTTTGATCCTCCGTTGTTGGTGCAGTTGGTACAAATAGATCAGCTTCATCCTCGTCAGGTCAGAATAATAAAAATCAAATCGAGACTTTGCCCGGTTCGGGCTCCTGAACTGATACCTTGGTTGTTGATACTGCTCAGCCTCCTCCTCTGTTAAGGTGTCATTGTGATCTGATTGGTACTCGAAGGCTTCATCAGTGTCTTCTGAAACTGGTTTTTGAGGTATGTAGTTCTGGTTTTCTGTTAATTGTCTGATTTGATCTGTCATTTTCTGTATGGATTCTGCTTGACTCTGAAATTGTGCATCAATTTGAGCTTCCCGTTCCTTGAACCAATTTTTGAGCATGTGAAGTATCCGATCTTCCTTTGATGGTTCTGGTTCTTGATGAAAATCATAGATAGATGGTGGATAAGATGGAAGATGTGGTTCTGTGAAATATGTTGGTTCTTCGTACCATGAATGATTCCAATAATTCTGCCACTCTGAAAAGGTATATACATTGATCGCTTGGGTGGTTACCATCATATAACACATCTCCCCATTTCGTTCTGATGAGCAAAGTAGTATTGCTTGATTCTGACATCCAGTGATAGTCATTGGGCTGGACAACAGGCCTCATAAAATTGGACTATTGCTCCTAGATGTGGGGTGTATCTTCTTGTAAGGCTCGTAATCTCTCAATCTCCAATAATGTTCCATTTTTCAACCACCTGAAATAAAAGAAAGAAATAAAAATTACAGATAAAAATAAAGGAAATTAGATACAAGTAAATTAGATAGCTTCAAAATTAACAACTCAAGAAATATAAGTCCCGGCAACGGCGCCAAAACTTGACCGGCGTAAACACACACGTATAACGCAAGCGCACGTATCGTTCAGTATTATAAAAATATCGATCCCACGAGGACTTAATTCCTATTGTTGTTATTAATTATTGATACTATTTATTTACATGTATCTAATTATAGGGAGAAGTGAATTGATTGCTTTAGTTGGTTGAATGTGGTTTTGCAAAATAAAATAAAAACAAACTCAAAAGAAAATACTAAGGAAAATAAAAAAAAGACTCAAGGATCTAGGGTCGTGACTCCACACAATATTATTATAAAGATGAATTGACTCTCTTATTTATGTGTATAAATCAATTTGCTAACCTGGAACACGATGATATGCAAAAGCCTCTTCCGATGGTCAGACGCAAATACCCAGTATAATCCAATTGAACCATATGTCTATGTCAACCAAATTACCTGGATTCATTAAGATTAAGTTCCAATTATGGCTACCCCCGCCGACAGGTATATGTCTATCCTGTAAGGAAATCTATTAAAGGGTTATCTATCCTCAAGGAGATCGTGGGCTATTGAATCTAAGGCTGAAACCTAAAATCCCTATGTCTAGTTCATTTTAAGTTTACCATATCAATCTTATTGGTGATCAGACAACAAGAAGCATTAAGCTTAAGACTCAATAAACAAACTAAAGAATTACCCATAAAAAGAAAATCAATTATTAAGTGTGGGTATTGTGTTTCATCACTTCCCCAGAAGAAAAAAAAATACTGGGGTTAGAGGATCCACATTTAATATTTCTTATATAGGAATCTCACTGATTATAAAATATAAATGATTTTCTGTTCTGCTTTCTCAGGAATTAATAATGTTAAATATTTAAAACCAGCCATATAGGCGGTAATCCATTCAGTCCAATTACACCAGCCATATAGGCAGTAATTATCTGTCACATAAAGGCCAGCCATATAGGCGGTAAAGTAATTTATTTTTAACCCGACCATATAGGCGGTAGTGTAGTTAGTAAAGTCTGATATTAATTAATCCGGTTAAATTTAATTTAATAAATTATAATTAAGTGAGATTTACCTAGATAATTATATTAAAGGTTTCACCTTTTACCCCAGCGGAAATTTAATTACAAAACATAAAGTAAATAAAAAAAAAGCTGTAATAAAAACTAAAAATAAAAATACATAATTTTATTATTACAAAACTAGATGCTTCCTATGAAATCAGGGAAAAAATCCCAAGGATAGCACAAGGAAATGAATGCTGAAAGACTCAATTTATAGGCAAATTATGCGTCTGGCGACGCGACGCCAACTTCCTTCTTGCGTCGCGACGCTGGCTCTGTTGCCTTGGTCCACGCGGCTTGACTTGTTGACTATTGACGCGTATTTCGTCGGCCCAATAGGATTTCGACACATGGCACGCGGTAAGATTCGGTCCAATGGCATCTTGACATGTGGCAGAAGATGATTCACCAATGATTCGGTCCCATTCAGAAGGTGACACGTGTCACGCGGAGTGTCGGCACCATAGAATCATGACACGTGTTCAGGCGCATTTTAGCATGATCGATTCTGATGATGACACGTGTCACGACGCACGTTAGCATGATCGGCGTACGTTAGCATCCGGCGCATTTTAGCAAATTTCTTCTGACTGGTCCACCTGTCCGGTGCAAGTTAGCAGGCGGCGCACGTTAGACGTCACGACGCAGAAGGCTTGCGCGTCGCGATGCGGCAAAATTACAAAAATGCCATTTTCATCATTTTTCACTGTTTTGGCCCCAAATTGATTCCAATGCTTTCCAAACTTTATTTATCTGCAAATACAATAAAAAACACACATCAAAACGTTCACAAAACCCGAGAAACTATACAAAATATTAGGTTAAATGAGTGGGAAATAATGATATAATTACCACTCATCAACAATCGGGAACAAGACCCGCAGCTCAATTTGGGAACAAGACCCACAATAGGGACCAGGACCTGCAGCTCAATTTGGGAACAAGACCCACAATCGGGAACAAGACCCGCAACACAATTTAGGAACAAGATCCACAATCGAGAACAAGACCCGCAACACAATTTGGGAACAAGACCCACAATTGGGAACAAGACCCGCAGCTCAATTTGGGAACAAGACCCACAATCGGGAACAAGACCCGCAACTCAATTTAGGAACAAGACCCACAATCAGGAACAAGACCCACAACTCAAATAGGGAACAAGACCCTCATATCAAATCGGGAACAAGACCCACAATCGGGAACAAGACCCACAACTCAATTTGGGAACAAGACCCACAATCGGGAATAAGACCCACAACTCAGTTTGGGAACAAGACCCACAACTCAAATATGGGAACAAGACCCTCATCTCAATTCGGGAACAAGACCCTCATCTCAATTCGGGAACAAGACCCTCAATTCAATTCAAGAACATGACCCACTCGGTGGTTCGGGAACAAGACTCAGGGGGTCGTAGCACCTCACCACCAGATCAACTCAGTTCAAAGCAACAGGCAAGTCAAGCAGCAGCTGGCGAGCCAGGTAAGTAAAAATGCATGCATAACTTTGATAGAATTGTCATTGTCACACACTGCACAAGTCCCATCAAAGTGGGGGCGACTGTAGGCACTACATTTTTTGCATATAAGTCCCGATGATGAGTCTCGTATGGAGGCACTACTATTTAAGTTGCGGAAGTCGCGGGAAACGGACGTCGGAAGGGAAATCAATACCTTGTTGGATTTAATTTCGTTTGCTTAGCTTCAGGTTCGTTCGTTGGATCTCTGTTTTAAAATTCATCATTGGACCAAAATCCCTGCAACCTACACTAAACCACACACCCAAGCCCACACACCACCAACCACACGCCCAAGCCCACCAACTAGCCATCCTACACGCCCATAAGCCTCCAAGCCCATTAAATCACATCCAAAAATATTCAAACACATTAAACACATGTTAAAATCCAATCAAATCTCATTCCTAAATAAAATAAAATCAAATCAAATCCCATAAATCACCTTCTTAATTAAATTAAATCACATGCCTAAACTAAATAAAATAAAATCAAATCTCATCAATCACATTCCTAATTAAATTAAATCACATGCCTAAACTAAAACAATCCCCTCCCTAAATTAGATAGATTTTTTCCTTATGACACATTAATTAGAGATATCCCCATAATTACACAAATATTCTTTCCCTTCCCGTACGAGGATAACCTCTATAAAAAGGACCTTAAACCAAACCAATCCTCACGATAAATAACCCTTAGATGCAAATTAACCATCCAACAACCCCCTAAACTATGGACAAATAGTCCACTGCAAAGCCTTTAATTACCTCACAAAATAGCCCAGTAAACTGCCCTATTACCACTGAAATTCTGCCCAGTAAACTACCTTGTTACCACCGAAATTCTGCCCAGTAAACTGCCTTATTACCACCAAAATTTTGCCCAGTAAACTGCCTTATTACCACCGAAAAACAGCCCTAAAACACTGCCCAAATACTGTAACAGTGAGCAAACAGCAGCCTAAAACAGCGAGGCAATGAAGGAAAACAACGAACCAGTAAATCGGAAAAGTTGCGGAGCATCAACCCTTCCGAAAACCGTGTAACATACTTCCATGAGACGACTTAAGAGGTTAGACCTGAGGTCACCTTTTATATTTATTCCCGTTCTTTTTTTTTTATTATTTATTGTTATTTCTTCGCATGCGTATTATAGATTCATGTAAGTTGTGGCCATGGGATGAATGAAATATGTGTTATCTCTTGCGGTATATCGGATGGAAACCCGGACGTAAATTCCGTAGCCAAATCCGAATAGACGGTAGTACAGTCTGCACTCGGGATACAATGCCAAGTACCGCTTGAGAGACGCACATATTTCGTTTCATCCAAATTTATGTTTATTCGTTGTTTATTAGAAATAATATGTTACTTTTATGCATGATTAGGTTGTTTAGTATGTTATTTTTATGCATGATTTAGTTGATTATTTCCAAGCATGATTTAGTTATTTCTTTCGCATTAGGAACTTAATTATATCTCTTTTACGTTTATGTTTAGATTATTATTTGTTTACATTGTCATGCTTATCGATTTAAGGTATTCATGAGATTGTATGCTTGCCGTTATTTTGACTTACTTTTATGCATGCAAACTTAGATATAGGTTATATGCAAACTTAGATATAGGTCATATGGGAACTTATATGCAGGTTATTCTTGCGTAGACTCGGTTATATTATTGCACAAATCCTTTCATTACAAGTGGCATAAGTAAGGGACCATTCCGAACCCAACGGTTTGAGGTCTTCCCTTGCGAGGGGTGAGTGCGGCCTTAAATAATTTCCTAGTTCACACTGGGTGGCGACTCCATTTTATTTCTCCGGTTTAGTTCCCCCATGGGATACTCCGTACTCCCAACCGGGCCGCGAGCCGGGAACAGCGTCACCGATTTTTGTGTCCTACACGTATCATGTCTTTGAGTATCTGTAGAAAACCTGACGTGTGGGGACGCTGCGTATCGTCGTCCCCTTATACGCCTAAACTAGTTGTCTTGAGGCGTTACGTATCGCAGTCCCCCAAGCCACTGAACTGGAGTCGGTGTGTAAATCCATGACATTGGGGCTTTATATATCGCCATCCCCAATGCATGCCACTATCATTTCCTTAATCTAGGGTCTCGGGGAGTTACGTATCGCCGTCCCCCTAGCCTTGAAATCTGGTGGTCTTGGGGCGTTACGTATCACTGTCCCCCAAGCTACGAAATCTAGGATCTAGGGAAATTACGTATCGCAGTCCCCTCGTCATGCTCTACTTGTACACATGTTTAATCCGTCAATTCCAAAACTTTCAATTCCATAAGTCACATCTGAGGTGAGTTTTCCCCTATGCCTCAAAAATCAAATCCATGTCCGTCAATTCCAAAAAACCTCTAGATTGGGTTTTTTTCCCCAATCCCAAAATTCATAGAAATTATTCTTTCAAAATCACAATTTAGCAAATCATTCTCATTCTTAAAAAAAACTGGATATCAAAATTAGCTAACGCCCTATTACGTAAAAGTAAGTCTCAATTCAATAACCATATAAATAAAATCAATTTGAGAAAAAAAAGTCCACTCACAGATTTTAGAATCTGGCTAATATTATTTCGCTTCGTCGAAGAATGTTGTGGTTCCTACGATGATCTATAATCGAGAAACTTAATTAGAATATAAGGTATGAAACATATTTCGAGCTTAGACTAAACTTCTCAATTCCATTAATCCATCAACACGACATGATGTATTATGCTTGCTACCTATCATATCGCATGCATGTGCCTTAATATGAAACCTTAGGGTGGTCCTTAGCATCCTAGGTTGAAATTGAAATGTTAGGAATTATTTTTACCTTTCATCGTGACACCGGGTTTGGTTCGTCGCGATGCCCACACAACAGACCCAGGTAGAGAGCCTGTTTTGCTTCGTGTCACGACGCAAGATGCTACGCGTCGCGATGCCCATCTGATCAGGCCCGATCAAATAGAATTGAAGCATAGTGCTTCTTCTTGCTACGTGTCACAATTCTAGGCCAATTTCAGGGCTTATCTCCAACTATTTCCATAACCATGCTCATTGCAAACCCCACCATCACAGTAATACATTTACATAAACAATTCTCTAAACTTCAATATCGATATAGAAGGGCCATACTCAATCTCCATCCTATTATATACTATTAAATCTCAAAGCATCATTCCCCAACATGTATATACATCTAATGGTTTCATTCCTTGTTAGTATCATCAAAAAAACTTCTCAAAATGCATGAAATAATTAAGAAGATAGAAAGAGAAAAGAAACTTACCAAGCTTGAAATGAAAGTTGAATGTATCAAAATGACTCGAAGAAATGAAGATGAGGAGAAATTTGGCATGAGAAGGCTTCCATAAGCCCTTCATGTTTTTTGGCTTTTGAAAATGAGGTAATAGTGCTCTTTTAATAGGCATAAGGGCTGATTTTTTTTAAATGGGTGGCTAGGATTGAGCCACAGCACCCCCAGTCTAGGTCATTTCCTAATTTACTATAGCATTCACAAAGCTCGATTGTTGACCTTTTTATGATTTGAATTTGGAAAACTGTCCAACTCGGAAGGTGTAGGTCTTGGTCTTAGCTTTCAAGTGATATATATTTATAAAAATCGGAGATCGTATGAAAAATTTACGGCCCAAATATCATGGCTATCTGTATTTAATCTTGGAATGAATTTCGGTATCGAAACTACGAAGAATTTACCGAATGTCTAAAAAGTCCTTCCATGAGCACGTGCATGTTTGAACATGATTTTCATCATGTATCATGCTTCCGATAACATAATAGTCATCGGGATTACCCCATGTTACAAATTCTCCCCCTTTAAATAGGATTCGTCCTCGAATCCCTTCTAATGTTAAACTTCTTAGGTCCTTCTTGGTTTGAAGATATCTGGTCTTTGCTACCTTTAAATTTCTTTACTTACTTTCTGTTATTCTGCACAAGAACTCAATACTATGACTTCTGAGAATCTCTAATCTTGGTATTCTTTATTTGATTCTTATTGCTGAAAGCTTACACCTTTGAAAGTCCCTTGGAACCTTTATTTCTCTTATGGAAACAAATCCGTATACTATATCTTGTCTACATATAGGGGTAAATCCTTCACAAAACTTATTATACATAAATTCATATATCTCTCATTCTACACCTTACGACATCAAAGAGATGTGCCAGAAGTTCTCGATCTCTTATAGTCTAAACTTAGATTTTCTTCGAACTGGTTCCCACGTGAATTACTTTTTCTGTCTGTAATCCTATGACTCTATTTTACCTCTTCTCAATCATTTTCCTTAATGAGTTAATACTTCCTAGGACTTTCAGACAATTACTCACTTGATACCATTTCTTTTACTCCAGCAACTTGACTTGGAAGGTATTGACCGAATTTGATACACAAGTGACTTCCTAGGACTTTCAGATAGTTACTCCCTTGATACCATTTCTTTTACTCCAGCAACTTAACTTGGAAGGTCTTGACCGAATTTGATACACAAGTGCTAATACGATCATATCTATTACTACTCTCAGTTAAATCCATACTCTCTAATCTGATCGCTAAGAAGTATATTCATACCAAAATCGTACTGATGTCATGTGTCTTTACTGAATATGTATATGATTTCTTAGTAAATAGTGTTATATTTGTGTCTCCTATAGCTAGGTTTCTTCACGTTCTGTCTTAACACTGGGGTAATTATATACAAGGTAGTCTTTGACACTATTGCAACTGATTGCATTCGATACCTCCTCGGTTTCACACGCTCGTTTTAATCTTAGTATTTTTCCTCTTAATTTCTATATTTAATTCTCTTTCTCTTTTTACTAAACCTCAATTTCTTAACAGCCATGTCCTTCAAGTTCTAATATCTCTTCCTATTTATGGGGCTTAGGATCACAAGGCTCATGGTCAATTCCTTCATGTACTTCTAGCTTACTATTAACATCGACGCTGGCGTCTTGGTTCTGGTTAGTATTCACACTCTTTTGTATCTTTAAATTTGTTGCTATTATGAATCTGATTAACTATCCTTTACATTGGCTTGTTCTCTTTGGTTGATTGAACTCAAGAATATCATATTTTCAGTTATTCCCATTATCTTATTCTGTCAAGTGTTGTCCTCGTTCCAACCATATTCGTATACCTAGTTTCCTTGATCGTATCTATGTTATACCTCAATAAATCTTTTTCAGGTCGTACTTCGCCTTGTTTCTTAGCTAGGTATATTACATGGGAACTTATGGGTTATACTTGTTACTTTCATTCCGTTTCCTATCTAATGGAATTCTAGTCTTATTTTGACGCTGAGAAAACTTGTTGTTTCGTAGTACTACTGAACTTAACCATCGAAAGTCTATCTTGGCACTTATGTACCTCTGTCATTTTTTTTATCTAATATCTTTTTCTATTGTCATCTTATCTCGATAGTTCCACTTCTAGATATTTTACTTGTTGTCATTTTTTTCTTCTTTCCTGCTCTATTCTATACCTGAAACTTATGTGGTCTATGTCTTGTCTCGTTATCCGAAGAATATTATCTCTTACATGTCCCTAGTCATATCTAATACTGGTTCTTTGTATACCGTTATTGCTTGACTAATACTTTCTCTCTTAATCGTCTTATCTGCACTATTTCGCTTCTAAATCTTTTATTTAGCATTATTTTCTCCTTCTACTCAACTCTTGTACTATATCTGAAGATTTTATGTTTTAGTATACTTTCTTTGATGTTGTTGTCTAACGAGGGTTGGGATGGTGGGGATTGGTCCTGAAACCTTTCCGGTTGCGGTGATCTCACTAGCTACCCATGTTGTAGTTACACATGCTGCTCATCTATAAGCCTAGGACTCCCATGTTTACATATCTGATGTCAGCTCCCACACTAAGGTACTTCTGCTATGTACTATCTGAATTTCTTTCTTTGACTTTACTTCTGATTTGTTTCCGACTATTGGTTTTACTACCTCTTACTGAGAATATCCTTAAAGGTCATGCTCTTTCAAACACCTACCATATAACATTTGTTATTCTTCTACTAATCTCAGTTTCTTAACCCTCTTAAGTTAATATTTTGGTTCGGGTTGCTATTCTCTTACTAGTCTTTCCATTCGAGTATAATGGGGGGCTCTTTATAAATCGTATCTCTAAGTCTTGTGGGGTCATTCTCTGCGTTTCCTACTTGATGAGCGAAAAATTTATCAATATTTACCGCCCCTTTTACTTAATATTTTGTTTAGTTTCTCGGTTTTGATGAACGTTTTGATGTGTTTTAGTTTATTTTGCAGATAAAATAATATTGAGACACAATGAAATCATTTAGGACGAAATGTGGGTCAAATAAGGGCAAAAATTGGACTTGAGATATTAATTTTGGAGATTGGAAACTTGAAAGGGCGTTTTAACGAAGTGCGGTTTTGGAAATTCTAGTTTTGCGCATCTATCGTATTTTGGGTAATTTAAAGGTTTACTTATTAAGTCTTAAGCTTAATGCTTCTTGTTGTCTGATCACAAATAAGATTGATGTGGTAAATCTAAAATAAACTTGACAAAGAAATTTTAGGTTTCAGCTATAGACTTAATAGCCCACGATCTTCCTTGAGGATAGATAACCCTTATAGATTTCCTTACATGATAGACATATACCTGTCGGGCGGGGGTAGCCATAATTGGAACTTAAACTTAATGAATCCAGATAATTTGGTTGACATAGACATATGTTCAATTGGGTTAAACTGGGTATTTGCGTCTGACCATCGACATAGGCTTTTGCATAATTTAGTGTTCCGGGTTAGTAAACCGATTTATTACCCAACCATGAAATAATCACTTTATCTTTAAAAGATATTAGAAAGATTCACAACCCTAGATAGTTTTTAATATTGAATTTCTTAAAACTACTTTTGTGCAATTTTATTTACTTGTTTTTAAATTTAGAATCATCACCATTTCAAATCAATCAATCAACTGCTAGACAATTATGTCCCATAACATCACTATTTGTACATATCATGGTGTTGTTGTACAAATTAACTATGTGACAAAGGAGATTGCACTCTTATCATTTGTGATTAGATCACCTAGATGTATAAATGATAGGAGGTCTCTGTGATTTGTTCCTGGACTGAGAATGATATGAGACAGTATCAGTCCACGAAGGATAAATCATTAAATATCCCTAGTCAGAGTATTATCGAGATTGGACATCGATAAATACGTAAAAGACTAGTATTACACTTGTGCACGTTGTGAGGGCACAACGTCATAGTTCTCATATATTTGGGTATAGGTGTTGGTTTTATTCTAGGTCCCAAGATCATCAAACAAGCATGAAAAAGTGTGAAATACATATCAAAGGAGTTGCGGAATACTCACATCGATCGGTTGTGCGACGAAACAACGAAGAAAATCATTTTTCCATTAGAATTCGTCCTTGGCAGTGAGCAGTCCACTGTTCAAGTTTTCATATTTTGCTTCATCATTTGAGCTTCGAATCTTCGTCAAACGATTCACGGCTCATGGGTAAACTTCCCTATCACCTTCGCATATCTCGTAGTGTGCTAGCACTTGCGGTTTTTGCCACAAAAACCCAACTCTATGCTTCCCTTTGCTCGGTTTTCTTGATAGAAAACAGTGAGCTGTTATGCCCCTTGGGCGTGACATTGAGAGAGATGAGAAGAAGAGAGAAATTGTGTATTAGTTGTTGAAAAGTGTAATTCATTTTCTTATATATTTTCCAAAAATAAAACAAATGATTTACCGACTATTTGGCATTCAAAAAGTCAAATAAATTGAATCTAACAACCTTGAGTGTTCCACACTCTAACATCAACATCATCAAGTGGTCAAGTCACTCAATCAATCAATTGTCAAGTCACATCACTCAAAGTGACAAGTGATTTGACGCTTGAAACGACTAGCGATTTGACGCTTGATGCGACTAATGATTTGACGCTTGATGTGACTTGCGTGCCGCACTCGAATTCGAAATGTGAATGCGCTCGCAATCACTCTCGGGCTCGGGTTCGCTAATTCCTAATTAGCGAATTTTCTGTTGCATCGTAATTAAATGATTACGCCTAGCGATTTCACTATTCACGTCGCTAATGAAATAATTCTAAATTAATTCGTTCGCCCGAATTAAAATCTAATTTTAATTCCGCGTCGAAATCCAATTTCGTTTAATATATCGAATATATTAACTTTACCGATTAATTCCAAACCAAACGTTTTCTCTCTATAGACGATATTTTATCCCAGATAAAATATCTCCGTAATTAATCCCAGATTAATTTTCTCTCTCATCGAATTAATCCCAGATTAATTTAGAGTGCGAGTTATACGTCATCGGTGAATCTTTGGGAAGTGACCCATGAGATCCCTAGATATGTTGGCAGTAAATCGGGTCGTCGGACTATCCGAATACATAAGTACCAAGTACTACGTTTTACCGATTTACAAGACAAGGTTGGCTTCTAGCAAAGTGCCATGCCTACCCAATTCTCCGGAAATATCCTTACAGGAATAAAGGATCTATATCAGGCCTAGTATACATCTTATAGTGCATGTCGATCCAGTATCAGACTATCAAGTGCTAGGCCTGGGGCTGGAGTTGTGTCTGCCCCGTACGAAGCACTTGTCGGATGTATGGTAACTAGTCTCTATAATCGGATATACATGACCTAATCATAATATAGCGATTGGCCGCGCAGAACTTAAGAGCAGTAATACCGTATCCTGCGTGACATCATCTCCACTATGACTGGAGTGATACTTCCGTCTTGACATCACACCCAATACTCTACGATTCTCAATATACCCAGCATTGGCGTACACAAAACCTGTTACAGCCCTGGAAGACCTCAACTAAAGTATATTGATTGTCGTAAGCATTAGCGGTGCAAGTCTCAGGTTAAGACCAAATACACCTACCCTGATGTCGGACTCCCAACGACACATAGTCATACTACCAATGGGATTCCGAGGGGGTCTATCCAGAGCGAAGCTGTTTCCCGTACCATCGGTGAAACACAACCTCCTATTACACTTGCATGAGTATCCAATACCCAAATATATGAGAACTATGCCGTTGTGCCCTCACAACGCGCACAAGTGCAATACTAGTCTTTTACGTATTTATCGATGTCCAATCTCGATAATACTCTGACTAGGGATATTTAATGATTTATCCTGCGTAGACTGATACTGTCTCATATCATTCTCCGTCCAGGAACAAATCATAGGGACCTCAATCATTTATACATCTAAGGTGATCTAATCACAATTGATAAGAGTGCAATCTCCTTTGTCACATAGTTAATTTGTACAACAACACCATGATCTGTACAAATAGTGACGCTATGGGTCATAATTATCCAACAATAGGATACTCACGCAAGTGTAATAGGAGGTTGTGTTTTACCGATGGTACGGGGAACAAGCTTCTCTCTGGATAGACCCCTGCGGAATCCCATTGGTAGTATGACTATGTGTCTATGGGAGTCTGCAATCAGGGTAGGTGTATTTGGTCTTAACTTGAGACTTGCACCGCTAATACTTGCGACAATCAATATACTTTGGTTGAGGTCGTCCAGGGCTTTAACCGGTTCTGTGTACGCCAATTCTGGGTATATTGAGAATCGTAATGTGTTGGGTGTGATAATAAGACGGAAGTATCACTCCAGTCATATGGAGATGATGGTCACATAGGATACGGAACTCGTTCTCTTAAATGCTCGAGCTATCAGAATATTATGACTAGGTCATGTATATCCGATTATAGAGACTAGTTGCTAGACATCCGATATGTGCTTCGTACGGGGCAGACACAATTCCAGCCCCAGGCCTAGCACGTGAACATCCGATGATGGATCAACATACACAATACTACGGTATACTAAGCTTGATATAGATCACATATTCCTATAAGGATATTTCTGGAGAATTGGGTAGGCATGGCGCTTTGCTAGAAGCCAACCTTGTCTTGTAAATCGGTACAAATGTAGTACTAGGTACTTACGTGTTCCGATAGTCCGACGACCGAATTTACTGCCAACATATCCGGGGATCTCATGGGTCGCTTCCCAAAGATTCACCGATGATGTATGACTCACACTTTATTAATCTGGGATTAATTTAATGAGAGAGAAAATTAATCTGGGATTAATTACAGAGATATTTTATCTGGGATAAAATATTAATTAAAGAGAGAGAACGATTAATTTGAAATTAATCGATAAAATAATATATTCGATATATTATGCGAATTGTATTTCGACGCGGAATTAAAATTAGATTTTAATTCGGGCGAACGAATTAATTTAGAATTAATTCGTTAGTGACGTGAATAGTGATTTTGCTAGGCGTAATCGTTTAATTACGTTGCAACAGAAAATTCATTAATTTGGAATTAGCGAACCCGAGCCCGGGATTGTTTGCGAGCGCATTCGCATTTCGAATTCGAGTGCGGCACGCAAGTCAAATCAAGCGTCAAATCATTAGTCACATCAAGCGTCAAATCACATGTCACTTTGAGTGATGTGACAATTTGATTGATTGATTGATGTGAGTTGATTGAAAAACATTTAATAGTTTTTTGCTTTTTGCTTTTTGACTTTTGCTTTTTTGAAAAGTAAAAAGAATTTGGTATTTGATTTATTTTTGGAAAATAAAATATATAAACCAAATACATTTCTTTTTCTTTTCTCTCTCTCACTTACGGTCTCTCTTCTTTTCCCTCTCTTCTCTCACGGCTTGGAGCCGAATTCTTGCTTCTGTTTTCTGCAGTTTTTCCGAGAATAATGGAGAAGAAATGGAGTGGTTTTTGTGGCAAAAATCACCAAGTACTAGCACACACAAATGGGTTATACAAAGGTGATAGGGCAGCAAATTTGTGAGCTTGGAATCATCTTTTGAAGCTTGAAGCTTGGAGCTTCAATGGAGGTCATCAATGGCCGATTCTTGGAGGAGCCGAACCAGTCACCACCGTGCAGTCCACTGCCAAAGGGAGCTGCTGTCGTGGCTTTTGAGGAAGCTTGAAGGCTTGTGTTCTTCGCGTTGCAAGAACCGATCATTGTGAGTATGTTTCCGCCATTCTCCTTTGTTGTATTCATGCGTTTTTATGCTTGATTTCATGATCTTGGGACCTAATTAGAAACCAACAATAGTATCTTGAGCTTATATCAAGCATGAAAATTGTAGGGTTTAAAATTGGGCAAAATCGATTTGAGCATCAATTGGTTAAATTGTTTGATTTAGTATGTTTGAATGAGGTTGAATTGAAGTTGTACATGATCAATTTCAAGAAATTTGGTTTGGATCAAATTTTCCCCATAAATGAAGGCTTGGCCGAATTTAGAACCCTAAATTTGTCTTGGCATAATTTTGTTTTTTGATCATTGGATGACTTAAAACAATAGGGTAATGTTGTTTTGAAGTTCAATTGGATTGAATTTTGATTTGGAACAATTTTCCCTTTAAAAGTTGGCTTGGCCGAATTCAATTTAACATGAAATTCATTGTGATTTTTTGTTTTTGATTCATTGGATGAGTTGAATTGATTTGGGAAATGATGATTGTGGATTCAATTGGATTGAAACCGAATCGGATTGGAAAAACCCCTAATTGCCGAGACTTTAAGCATGTAAATTGGGTTTGATTTTGATTGAATTGTGTTGGACATTATTTGATGTAGAAGTGCATGATTAATTAGGCTAATTGATGTTTTAGAAATGTTAATTCGGTAATTAATTGTGTATTACACTTAGGTTAATTAATTGTGGAATTTGGAATTTTATAAGTTAATTAATTAGGCTTGAAATTGGATTTGGGCCTTAAAGGTTGTAATTGGGCTTTTGGGCTTGGTTGTACCAAGTTAGGTTTAGGCCAATTTGGTTGGATCCAATTGGGCCCAAAACCGCATCCATAAAGTCCAATTATGACTTAATGGACCTTAATTATTTAATTGGGCCTAATAGGCCAAAATTGATTTATGGGCTTATGGGGTAAATCCCGGATTGGACTTTGGTTATCGGTATGACCCGAGTTGACCAAAAGTCCACGCCTCAAGAAATTAATTAAAAGCCCATTGGACTTTAATTAAATAAACATTGGATGTTAATCGGGCTTTGAGACCCGTAACGATTGAATTTGGAATTTAAGTCGTAAAGGTTCGTTAATAAAGTGTAATATTTAATTTGGAATTAAATAGTGAATTAATATTAAATACAAATTGGATTGGATTTAATTTTGTAGTTTAATTTAATTCAAGAATTCGTACTTTGAGTACTTATTCGCAAAACGAGTTTGACTCGAACAAAATCAAATCGTTGTTTGAACATTGGATGATCACTAATTATCAGATTAATTAATTGGATTAGATTGATTGATAACATGCTTGTGTGAATACATGGTTGCGATGCATGAATAATGTATATCGGATGGATATTAGATGGGTGGGGCAATTTTAGAAATTGTAATAAATTTGATTTATTATTTGGACCTGCATGTCCAGCCTTATCACATCTATACTCTTTGTATTCTCTTCTCACCTATTCCCCTAAATGTAAATGAGGTTTCTTTAGAAGTGTAGTGTAACGGGTATAAGTGATATTTGTGCTAGCGGGAGAGAGAAAGAGAGATTTGATCTAAGATCAATGTAAAGTATCCATCCGCATATCATTATTAATTTTCATATGCGCTTTATTATGTGTTTACAATGCATGTTTAAGGGTGTATGATGATGAGACCTTAACAAAGATAATAAATTGGTTGCCAATTTGCACGCGAAAAACCCTCACAAATATTAAACGTTTTTCCTTCCATTGAGTGATTCTCACTCAAGATCCGAGACTGGCATTGGCTTGTTGGCCAAAGTCAAGGCCTTTGTCCGTCGAGGATGTGTTTGAATCACGAAGGCTTTGTTCCATATCAGTGTCTTGTCCAAGTTGTGGTTTGTTGGCCAAAGTCAAGACCACTTCTTGTCCATCGACATTGATTACGAAGCTTTCCATGGTCAATGGGTCGCGCTTGATTGGGATCACTAAGTTTGTTGTGCCAAAGCCAAGGCTTAGTTGATTCAGAAGAAAAAGTTTAGGTAATACATTGGATGTATTGGCATATATAAGATATATGTTTCGGACTTGGATGTCCCCCTACTAGATCTAGGAATTGGATTGGATCCAATTGATCTTAGATATCTACCTAGTTAATTATCATACAATTTGTTGGCCAAAGTCAAGATTGTGTGATATTTAACGGGATCCTAGCCCACTAGGAAACACGGTTTCCCGAGTACTCGACAGAGGGTTAGAGGCTCGCTGAAAAATAGTGGGAGGCAAGAATTGAATTTGCAATATTCGTTTAATTACTTGCCATACGCGCTCAATCATAAATTATTTCGTCATTAGATTAAATGTTAGTTGGACTAATATTTAAATTGTTGTTTTAATAAGCAGTTGGACTGTATTATAGTTGATTATATAATTGGATTATATTAATCAATATATTTGAATTAATTAATTTCAATTTACAGTTGATTTTATAATTGGATTATAGTAATCAATGTAATTGAGGTTAATTGATTTAAATTATATTTGATTGTATAGTTGGACTATAATAATCAATATAATACATAGTACCACAAATCGTTGATTAAATAGTTGGACTATTAGAATCAAGATAAAATTGAAAGATTGACATTTAAAACATAATCCTAGGGAAAATGTGTTTAAATGGTTTAATTTTCAAATTGGGAATTAAGTTTCAGGATGGTCCTGTAAAAATAATAAGTTACTTTATTTGATAAAATAACATATTAGGCCTTAGCCTAGAGTTAAACAAATAAGTGGAACATGATATTTGGAATATTCATGTAATGATAACTTTAGTGCTTAATCCATTATACTTGTCAAGTAGACTCCTTAATTTCTGAATCAAAACTAAGGATTAGATCCCTAAAGTATGATAATGAAATTGAAGGATTTTCATGGATCTATTTTAGATCTTTGAAATACTAAATTGCAATAAATAATTCTTGGAGAATTAATGACTATTCTCAAGGAGACAAAGTCAAACTTTGCAATTAGGCAAGTAGCGCAAGGCGCACCTTACTTCGATATTCTAGAAAGCCAAGGCTTGGCCAAAGGCTTCTGGAATGTTGAAAAGGGAAAAGGCAAAATCATTATAATCTTCTAGGATGATAAAAGGACATATCCCAAAATGTCTGCTAATTGTGGCAAACGGGATCGCAAAAGCGTGACTGCCGTTTGGACAAAGCAGACATGAAGGAATTGAAGACGAGCAAGGCTCTGACTTCAAATATGATTGTCATAAAATATATGTATTGATGTTCAGAATCTATTTTGAACAGGATACTGACATCATTAGAGATGAATCTGCGAATTGGAAACAGGACGACTGTCGTTGTTTTAACCGTAGATACCTGAATTTAGGAACTACCTTTGGGTTAGTACTTAAATTAAGAAACTGTTATAATGTAACTAGTTTGACTACAAACATTATCTCTATATCAGTGTATAATCCGTTGCGGATATACCTTTATATTCTAGAACACTAAAGTATTTTATTATATAAAGATGATATTGAGATAAACACATTAGATGTGAATAACATAATTTATATTTAGAATATAAATAAATCTCACACGTATAACATGACAAACAAATAGCTCAAACTGATTTGATCAGGTTGAAACTTGAATGTGGCATTGTTGTCTAGGACACAATTAAACAAGACTCGTATATCCACACTTTCGAAGAGTGGGTACTAGGACTAATTTGATTCCATTCAAATAAAGTCTATGAATCTAGTTTAATGGGCAAAGTGCCTAAAACACTATTTACTTGGTAAAAGTGCCAGTGCCACCGATCTGTTAGCCCTAGTTCATAGTGAAGCAAGTGGGCCCATGTCTAGCTAGCCTAGATGTGGATATGAATATTTCGTGACCTTTACGGATGTGGCATCACGTATGGTTATGTGTTTCTTTTGAAGAACACAAATCAGAAACTTTTAGAGTTTCGACACGAAATAGACAAATAGATCGGCTAAAGTATTAAAACCGTCACGGTAAGACCGTAATGGAAAATGCTTAAGCAATAAGTTTCTAATATTCTTGAAAGAGTATAGTATTCTTTCAATGAGGACTCCTCCCGGAACACGTCAGTTTGACGGTGTGTCCGAATTGAGAGACCGAATTTTGTTGGACATGATAAGGTTAATCATGAGTCGCTCTGAGCTACCATTTCCTTCAACAGATACGCTAAACAGTGCAGAACTTATTTTGAATAAGGTTCCATAAATATCTGTTTGACAGATAACATATTAGATATGAACAGGAAAGAAACCGGGTTTCACATTCCTGAATATTTGGGTATGCTAGGCATATGTTTGGTTGATACCAAACTAAAACTCAAATTGGATAAGTGCCAATTGTAGGTTATCCTAGGGATACCATAAGTATTGTACTTATACAACTCACGAGAGAACAATTAGATTGTTGCTCACCATGCGGTTTTCCTAAGAGGAATAACTATATGCAATGGTAAGTAGGAGGATAGTAAAACTCGGTGAAAATCAGAGTAATACTATTCTTGGCACCGAGTCCTAATGGAACACAAATATTTTATCAAGGATGAAACTATACCAATAATCTTCCAATACACAAGAACAACGTATGTCAGAGAGAGTCGGAAAATAACCTGGGGTATGGGTTTCTGATCTAACCTCGTAAATATGTCAATCTTTTGAGGAACACAAACTGACTACGTATAAGGAAGTGATACAAGGTATCGACTCCCTATTATTGCAAAGTGCCATAAGGTCCGAAGTGGATTTCATGTATACCAACTATGTTTGGATACTAGTTAATGTACCGAAAGACATTGTGCCAATTGGTACTTAATAAGTCTTCAAGGAAGACATACATGAATGGCAACATACCAACGTATAAAGCTAGGCTTTAATCGGAAAGGTATCGTTATCAACATTGTGTTGATTACGATTCAACCTTTTACATGTTGCCACGATAAATCCATTTGGATAATGCTTGTTATTCGATCCATGATTGGATTGAAGCAAGTATTAGGTTCTTGGAATTATCGTTTTGATGTAATCATAATGATTTATGATTTAGTTCAAAACGAAAATGATTCTTATATATATAAGAGGGTTAGTGGGAGGGCACTGACAGTGGCTGTCCTATAAAATAATGATAATATATCATTTATTCGAAATGATATTCCCATAATAATAATCGGTGAAAGCTTGGCTTTCATGATAACGACTATAAGTCGTAACATACAATAGTAGTACGAAACAGTGAGCTGGAAATCTTCCAAGCAAGATACTGTTACCGAATAAACAACAAATGCGGTTTATTGCTGCTGCTGAGGCAGCAATAGAAGCCATTTGGGTCGATAATAAATCTAATTATATTAGATATAGTTCTGTTAGCAGCTGAGCTAGGCGTCAGCACATGCTAAAGAATTAATGGTCTCATCAACGATCCAGATAAATACTTCGATAATCATCTGATTCGTTCGGATCATACATCGTGGCGATGTGATGATCGAATAAATCGCATCAGACGATAATCATGCAAATCCGCTGACGAAAACCTTTTCTCAGCATTTTGAGCCAACCGTACATTGTTCGGGTGTTAAACACTCAAGTGACTGGCTATAGGCCAAGTGGGAGATTGATGGACAATTATGACCCATAGCTTCACTATTTGTACAGATCATGGTGTTGTTGTACAAATTAACTATGTGACAAAGGAGATTGCACTATTATCATTTGTGATTAGATCACCTAGATGTATAAATGATAGGAGGTCCCTGTGATTTGTTCCTGGACTGAGAATGATATGAGACAGTATCAGTCCACGAAGGATAAATCATTAAATATCCCTAGTCAGAGTATTATCGAGTTTGGACATCGATAAATACGTAAAAGACTAGTATTACACTTGTGCACGTTGTGAGGGCACAACAACATAGTTCTCATATATTTGGGTATAGGATACTCAAGTAAGTGTAATAGGAGGTTGTGTTTTACCGATGGTACGGGAAACAGCTTCGCTCTGGATAGACCCCTACGAAATCCCATTGGTAGTATGACTATGTGTCTATGGGAGTCTGCAATCAGGGTAGGTGTATTTGGTCTTAACCTGAGACTTGCACCGCTAATACTTGCGACAATCAATATACTTTGGTTGAGGTCGTCCAGGGCTTTAACCGGTTCTGTGTACGCCAATTCTGGGTATATTGAGAATCGTAATGTGTTGGGTGTGATAATAAGACGGAAGTATCACTCCAGTCATATGGAGATGATGGTCACATAGGATACAGAACTCGTTCTCTTAAATGCTCGAGCTATCGGAATATTATGACTAGGTCATGTATATCCGATTATAGAGACTAGTTGCTAGACATCCGATATGTGCTTCGTACGGGGCAGACACAATTCCAGCCCCAGGCCTAGCACGTGAACATCCGATGATGGATCAACATACATAATACTACGGTATACTACGCTTGATATAGATCACATATTCCTATAAGGATATTTCTGTAGAATTGGGTAGGCATGGCGCTTTGCTAGAAGCCAACCTTGTCTTGTAAATCGGTACAAACGTAGTACTAGGTACTTACGTGTTCGGATAGTCTGACGACAGAATTTACTTCCAACATATCCGGGGATCTCATGGGTCGCTTCCCGAAGATTCACCGATGATGTATGACTCGCACTTTAATTAATCTGGGATTAATTTGATGAGAGAGAAAATTAATCTGGGATTAATTACGGAGATATTTTATCTGGGATAAAATATTAATTAAAGAGAGAGAAAGATTAATTTGGAATTAATCGATAAAATAATATATTCGATATATTATGCGAAATTAGATTTTGACGCGAAATTAAAATTAGATTTTAATTCGGGCGAACGAATTAATTTAGAATTAATTCGTTAGCGATGTGAATAGTGATTTCGTTAGGCGTAATCGTTTAATTGTGTCCCAACGAAAAATTCGTTAATTTGGAATTAGCGAACCCGAGCCCGGGATTGTTTGCGAACGTATTCGCATTTTGAATTCGAGTGCGGCACGCAAGTCAAATCAAGCGTCAAATCATTAGTCACATCAAGCGTCAAATCGCATGTCACTTTGAGTGATGTGACAATTTGATTGATTGATTGATGTGAGTTGATTGAAAAGCATTTAATTGTTTTTTGCTTTTTGCTTTTTGACTTTTGCTTTTTTGAAAAGTAAAAAGAATTTGGTATTTGATTTATTTTTGGAAAATAAAATATATAAACCAAATACATTTCTTTTTCTTTTCTCTCTCTCACTTACGGTCTCTCTTCTTTTCCCTCTCTTCTCTCACGACTTGGAGCCGAAATCTTGCTTCTGTTTTCTGCAGTTTTGTCGAGAATAATGGAGAAGAAATGGAGTGGTTTTTGTGGCAAAAATCACCAAGTGCTAGCACACACAAATGGGTTATACAAAGGTGATAGAGCAGCGAATTTGTGAGCTTGGAATCATCTTTTGAAGCTTGAAGCTTGGAGCTTCAATGGAGGTCATCAATGGCCGATTCTTGCAGGAGCCGAACCAGTCACCACCGTGAAGTCCATTGCCAAAGGGAGCTGCTGCCGTGGCTTTTGAGGAAGCTTGAAGGCTTGTGTTCTTCGCGTTGCAAGAACCGATCATTGTGAGTATGTTTCCGCCATTCTCCTTTGTTGTATTCATGCATTTTTGTGCTTGATTTCATGATCTTGGGACCTAATTAGAAACCAACATCAACCTGTTAGATACTAGTAATCATTTGACCTCATAAAATTAATAGATTAGGTATTAAGTCCTCGTGGGATCGATACTTTTTATACTACTTGTACGATACGTACGCTTGCGTTATACGTGTGTGTTTACGCCGGTCAAGTTTTTGGCGCCGTTGCCGGGGACTTATTTATCTTTCACTATTAGTTTATAGGTTAGATACATTTACTTGTATCTAATTTCTATTTACTTATTGTTTTTATTTTCTTGTGTTTCAGGTTCTCAGAAACTTCATGAAACGAACCAGAAGCTTTGAACTCCGACCGCTTGACCCAGAAATTGAAAGAACCATCAGACAATTGAGAAGGGAAAGGCGAGAAGGCCAAAAAGCTTTAGTCAACATGGAACCTGAACCATTGGAGGTTGCACCACCAATTCCCATTCGAGACAGAACAATTCCGGTGGTTGACAGACTCATTTCATGTATTATACTTCCTTCCTTACCAGCAAATCCAGGTGACATCAAAACATGCATTCAGATGATTCAGCAGTCAGTTCAGTTTGGAGGGAATGCAACTAAAGATCCTAATGCCCACATCAGCAACTTCCTGGAAGTTTGTGGCACTTTCAATTACAACCGAGAAGCTAAAGAAGCAATGAGACTGCGTATTTTCCCATACTCATTGAAAGATAGAGCTAAAGCTTGGCTACATTCACTACCAGCAGGTTCCATCACAACTTGGAACACTGTAGCCACCAAATTTCTTGCAAAGTACTTTCCACCAGCCAGAACTGGAAAGCTAAAGAATGACATCACATCCTTTGCGCAACAAGACTCAGAAACTCTCTACGAAGCTTGGGAAAGGTACAAAGACTTGCTCAGGAAATGTCCTCACCATGAGATTCCAAAATTGCTTCAAGTCCAAACCTTTTATAATGGACTTTCTGGACTGATGAGAACCACAATCGATGCTGCTGCTGGAGGAGCTTTAATGGCAAAAGGAGAAGATCAAGCCTGAGACCTAATCGAAGAAATGGCCAACAATAATTCCTTGTGGCCAACAGAAAGGAGCATGATCCAAAGAATTGCAGGAATTTATGAAAGTGGAGCCAATACAGCAGTCAACACCAAGCTGGATCAGATATGCAAATTCATGGAGACTCTCAGCACTGGATCCACAAGTTCACAATATGGAGGAGCACCAGAACCAAACCAACTTGAAGATACGGTGAATTATGTCAACAATTTCAACAGACAGGGGAGCAATCCATATTCCAACACCTACAACCTAGGGTGGAGGAATCATCCCATTTTTTCATGGAGCAACAATTCAGGACAAAAGAACAATCCACCACCTGGATTCCAATAGCAGAACTACCCACCACCTGGATTTCAACAATAAAACAAAGGCTAGGAACATGAAAAAGAACCAGAAATGATAGAATGGATTGCCAGAGATGTTTAAAAAGCAACAAGCAGCATATGATGCTATCTTTCAGAGCCAACATGCTTCCATCAAAGCACTGAAGAATCAAATCAGACAACTGGCCAATGCTCAAAGTTACAGATCGCCAAGTAATCTTCCTAGCAACACAGAACCCAATCCAAGGAACCGAGGGTTCTGTGTTGAAAAGCGGTATTGAAATCAACAAAGTTGTTGGAATCAAGGCAACAACTGCTGAGGAAGTTCCAAAAGAAACAAAGCAACAGATGGAGGAAAAAGAAGCAAGGGAAAAAAAACAGATCACTCCACCTCCACATTTTCTTCAGCGTCTTCAGAAAAACAAACTGGACAAGCAGTTTGCTCGTTTCCTGGAGGTGTTCAAAAAGCTTCACATCAACATTCCATTTGCAGAAGCCTTGGAAGAAATGCCCAGCTATGTAAAATTCATGAAAGACATTCTTTCACGAAAACGAAGATTGAGAGATTACGAGATAGTAGCATTGATGGAAGAATGCAATGCCCTTATTCAGAGTAAACTTCCCCCAAAGCTGAAAGATCCTGGCAGTTTCACTGTCCCATGCGCCATTGGAGAACACTATATCCGTAAGGCTTTATATGACTTAGGTGCAAGTGTTAATTTGATGCCTTTTTCTATTTACAGGAAACTGCAAATTGGAGAAGCAATGCCTACCTCAGTCTCATTACAACTTGCTGATCGAACGCTCTCATTTCCAAGAGGTGTTGTTGAAGATGTGCTGGTCAAAGTCGAGAAACTCATTCTTCCAGCAGATTTCATTATCCTTGACATGGAAGAAGACAAAGATGTGCCTATCATCCTTGGAAGACCATCTTGGCGACCTGACGAACTGCGATTGATGTACAAAAAAAAGAACTAACCATGAAAGTTCAGGACCAATAAGTTACTTTCAATGTTTTCAAAGCCATGAAATTCCCGAGCGATGAAAAGGAAGAAGAATGCTTCAGAGTTGATGTTGTTGATAGTATCGTTCAGGATACTGAGCTAAATCCCACAGATACACTTGAAGCTTGCATCACCAAAATGACTGACAGTGAGCTAGATGCTGAAATCCGGGAATATATCAACTACCTTGACAAACCATTCCGATTTAAATCAACACCACCAGTTGAAAGCTTGGAACTGCCTAAGAAAGATCGAATCAAGCCTTCGATTGAAGAACCACCATAGCTGGAGCTGAAGTTACTTCCGAGCTATCTCAGGTATGCATTTCTTGGAAACTCTTCTGAATTACCTGTTATTATTTCTTCTTCACTAACATGGAGCAGGAAGAAAAGTTACTGAGAGTATTACGATAGCACAAAAGAGCCATTGGCTGGACTATAGCAGACATTCGAGGCATTAGTCCATCATTTTGCATGCACAAGATTCTGATGAATGATGAGTACAAACCAACAGTGGAACATCAACGGAGACTCAATCCAATCATGAAGGAGGTTGTAAAGAAAGAAATCATCAAATGGTTGGATGTTGGCATCATTTACCCCATCTCAGATAGTACTTTGGTGAGTCCTATGCAGTGTGTGCCGAAGAAAAGAGGAATCACCGTGGTTACTAATGAAAAGAACGAGCTAATCCCAACCAGAACATTGACTGGATGTAGAGTATGCATGGACTACCGAAAGTTGAACAAAGCAACACGAAAGGACCATTTTCTGCTACCATTCATTAACCAGATGTTAGACAGACTGGCGGAACATGAGTTCTATTGTTTTCTGGATGGATATTCAGGGTACAATCAGATTGCCATCGCATTAGAAGACCAGGAGAAAACTACATTTACATGTCCCTATGGTACTTTTGCTTTTCGCAGAATGCCATTTGGATTATGTAATGCCCCTGCTACATTTCAGCGTTGCATGATGGCCATCTTCTCAGACATGCTGGAGCAGAGTATGGAGGTTTTTATGGATGACTTTTCTGTGTTTGGAGATTCTTTTGACCATTGCTTGCAAAATTTGGAACATGTGTTACAAAGGTGCGAAGATACAAACCTGATGCTCAATTGGGAGAAATGCCATTTCATGGTACAAGAGGGCATTGTTCTTGGACACCGGATCTCACAAAAAGGAATCGAGGTAGACAAAGCAAAGATTGAAACAATTGAAAAACTACCTTCGCCGACATCGGTAAAAGAGATTCGGAGTTTTCTTGGATATGTAGGTTTTTACAAGAGATTTATCAAAGACTTTTCCAAGATTGCTAATCCTCTTTGCAATCTTCTGGAGAAGGATGTGCCTTTCAACTTCACCAAAGAATGCCAGGAAACTTTTGAGATCTTAAAACAAAAGCTAATTTCTACCCACATCATTGTAGCACCAGACTGGACCCTTCCATTTGAAGTAATGTGTGATGCTAGTGATTTTGCTGTAGGTGAATTTTTGGGACAACGCAAAGCAACAATTTTCCACACCATTTACTACTCCAGCAGAACTTTGAATGAAGCTCAACTCAACTACACAACCATTGAAAAAGAGTTGCTCGCAGTTGTGTACGCTTTTGACAAATTCTGCTCCTATCTGCTGGGTCCCAAAGTGGTGGTCTACACAGATCATTCAACAATCAAATATCTGATCACGAAGAAAGATGCCAAACCCAGATTGATCCGTTGGATACTTCTTCTGCCAGAATTTGACGTGGAGATCAAAGACAGGAAATGGACAGAAAACCAAGTGGCAGATCATCTATCGAGGCTCGAGAATGGAGAAATAGCTGGCAAAGATCTTTTAATCAAAGAAACTTTTCCAGATGAACAGCTGTTTGCCATGAAACAGCAAGATGCCCCTTGGTATGCTGACTATGTCAACTACATTGTGTCAGGAAAATGGCCGTTGGAATGGACAACTCAGCAACGGAAGAAATTCTTCAAAGAAGTCAAGCACTATGTCTGGGATGAGCCGTACCTGTTCAAACGGTGTGCTGATCAATTATTGAGACGGTGTGTTCCACAAGAGGAGGTCAACAATGTTTTGCAGCACTGTCATTCATCACCATATGGCGGACACTTCAGCGGAAACAAAACAGCAGCCAAAATCCTACAATCAAGTTTGTTCTGGCCCATTCTTTTTAAAGATGCTTATCTTTTTGCTCTTCAATGTGACAGGTGCCAGAGAATGGGGAATATTTCGAAGAGAAATGAAGGACCATTGCAAAATATTATGGAAGTTGAGATATTCGATGTGTGGGGTATAGATTTCATGGGACCCTTTGTTCTATCATTCGGAAACCAGTACATCTTGGTTGCTGTAGACTACGTCTCCAAATGGGTTGAAGCAATTGCACTACCATCCAATGATTCAAAAGTGGTGATCAAATTACTGAAAAAGAATATTTTCACTCGGTTCGGAACACCTCGGGCAATTATCAGTGATGGTGGCACATATTTTTGTAACTGATACTTTGATGCACTCCTATCCAAATACGGAGTTACTCACAAGGTTGCCACTGCTTACCATCCACAGTCAAACGGACAGGTTGAAGTTTCAAACAGAGAGATCAAAAGAATCTTAGAGAGAACTGTTGGATCAACAAGGAAAGATTGGTCTACAAAACTAGATGATGCATTATGGGCCTACCGAACAGCTTACAAGACACCCATTGGTATGTCCCCATATCAATTGGTGTTTGGAAAAGTGTGCCATCTGCCAGTTGAGCTTGAACACAAGGCGTACTGGGCACTGAAGAAGTTGAATTTTGATTCACAAGCTGCAGGAGAGAAACGACTTCACCAACTCAACGAATTGGAGGAATTTCGCTTACAGGCTTATGAGAATGCCAGATTGTACAAAGAAAAGACCAAGAAATGGCATGATCGAAAAATAGTGCACAGACAGTTGGAACCAAGGCAGCAAGTGTTGTTGTACAATTCACGGTTAAAAATTTTGCCAGGAAAGTTGAAATCAAGGTGGTCAGGTCCATTTGTGATCACTCAGGTTTTACCATATGGAGCTGTTGAGTTACTGGATCCCAACACCAATGAAACATTCAAGGTTAACAGTCAGCGTGTCAAGCACTACTGGGGAGAATCATTTGAGCGACAAAAAGAAAGTGTCAACTTTCAGATCCAACCTAACGATTGAGATTCACGTCTAGCTGACGACTTTAAACTTAGCACTAGCAGGGAGGCAACCCATGCAATTTGTGTATATATTGTGATTTGGTTGATTTAATTTGGTGTGTTTAGTTTTTGCAGATTAAGACATTTCAGGATGGAAGAAGTTTTCGCAAAACTTCACAAGCAATTTCCTTCTCTCCATCAAAACTCTCTGATGAAAGTCTACAAAGCTCGCTTAGAACAGATGAGATTACTAACGATCCATGGTGTTCCTAATGATATTCGTTGGGTAATTGAAGCACGGGTCCGATTGGCAGGTGAGTCTTCTGAATCTTTTATTTCACATTTGCCTGGTTTTGGAAGAAGCACCTATGCAAAGAAAGGTAGAGCTAAGAAAATGGGTGTTTGTTACAAATGTGCACGCTGGAATTGCAATACTCGTTGTCGTTCTTTAGGAATGGTGTCTGATAATCGCGAAGGTAAAATTAAATTCATTAGTGATGGCTTGAGTAAGGAGTCTTTAGATGATATATCTTCGACTCTTGAGACGCATCCCATTGGATATGTTCACATAGCCATTCGCAAATTACATACAAAATTTCAAAAAGAAAGACAACAGTTAAGTCTTGGGAATCTGACTCAAAAAGACCCTGTTTGCCAATTTATAAGAAAATTGGATGGGAAGCTTGTTCCTGACGCATAGACGTCAATCAAGCTGTAATTATTGTAAATATTATATCTCTTTGTCTTTTCCTAATAATTGTGATTTGTTTTGTTGTTTTCTTTGACTATCACAATTTATTTTACTGTTTAACTAATAATTGTCATTTGGTAGGTACTAGTGCTATTATCTTACTCACCCTTTTTCAGGTGTTATAAATTCAACTCATCATTGCACTTTTGAAGACATCCAGAGTAAAACATGGAAGCCACTTCAAGAAGACGAGTTGAAAACATCTGTGTGTTTTGCGGTATTAGTTTTAGTGTTAAGCCACAATACGTAGAAGCATCACAAGAATTGGTTCGAGTCTTAGCTGCAAGGAATATGCACTTAGTATATGGCGAAGGCAATCTTGGACTTATGGGGATCATTTCAAAGGCTGTACAGGAAGGAGGCATTCACGTTTTGGGAATCATCCCAAAACCTTGGCGGAGGCAAATCTTATTGGACCATCAAACGGAGAGGAACTGATCGTGCCAGGTATGTCTGAACGATTGGTAGAAATGATTAACCGTGCTGATGCTTTTATTGCTTTGCCAGGTGGCTTGGGCACATTAGAGGAAATTTTTATAGTGATATCTTTGGGCGAACTTGAACATACACCAGAAACCAATTGGGTTGTTTAACGTTGATGGATTTTATGATTTTCTTTGTGTGTTTCTTGATGATGCCCGGAGAAATGGGTTCGTGTCAAAACCTTTAAAAGAACTTCTCTTCACTGCCAGAACTGCTCCGGATCTAATTGACCAAATCTTAGCCTATGAACCACAAGTTGACCCTATCATTTCAAAGATAAATTGGTCCGAGGACGATCGTGGTAAGAGGCGTCAGATTAATCTGGATCTTAACCTTTAATTTCCTATAGAATTTAGCTAACCATGTATTATCTTCTAAACTCTTCTTCTACTGTTTAAGACATTGGGGACAATGTCTCATTTAGGTTTGGGGGAGGAATTAGTTGATCAGTATCTTTGTTTTAGTTTGTGTGTTTTTTTATTTTTAGTCCATAATTTTTCGAAAAATACAAAAAAATTGAAAATTTTTCAAAAATTACAAAAATATTTTGCATTTTTGTGTTTTTATTTTGACTAAAAGGTGAAATTGGTAAGAGATAGCTGAGTAAGAAGTTTTCACTCCTGAGACGTATCTCAAACCTATTTCGGAACAAGTTAATTTTTGTTTATTTTCTTTTGAATTATTTAATTTGTAAATTCTCCATAAAATTGACTAAAATGGATCTTCATATGCTCAGTTAGCAGTTATTATCAACATGCATGGTAACATACGGACATGAGCTAAAATTGAAAAGTTTGTAATATTCAGTGCTCTAGTTTAATTGGAGGAAGCATCTCAAAAAGCAATTGAGTAAAAAAAAAAAGTCGGAGGTCCGAGTTATTAAGTCTGTAAGGGTGTTTTAACACCTAGTGCCCTAAAGCCAACTGGTTTGGGAGTCACTGGCCCAAAGCTCGCTACATGGATCAAAGATGCTGCAAAAATATATATATCTGAAGTCTGAGTAATTAAGTCTGTAGGGGTGTCTTAACACCTAGTGCCCTAAAGCCAACTGGTTTGGGAGCCACCGACCCAAAGCTCGCTACATAGACGGAAGATATTGTATATAAATAAAAAAAAATCCAAAATCAAAGAAAAATATACGAGCATCATCGGAAGTCTGATGTATCTCACAAATTGAACGCGACTTGATATCGCTCAAGCTGTAAACATGTCTAGCAGATATACGAGCAATCCAGAACATAACCACCGGAAAGCCATAGTAAGAGTTCTGAGGTCTCTGAGAGAAACTTCAAAATATGGTCTGCATTATACGAGATATCCTACTGTTCTAGATGGATATAGTGATGCTAACTGGATATCTGATACGGTGGATTCCAACTACGAGTGGATTTGTTTTCAAACTTGGGGGTGCAGCCGTGTCATGGAAATCCTCAAGGCAAACATATATTTCCCGGTCTATTATGGAATCATAATTCATAGCTGATGAGCGGAAAATATATCAATATTTACCGCCCCTTTTACTTAATATTTTGTTTAGTTTCTCGGGTTTGATGAACGTTTTGATGTGTTTTAGTTTATTTTGCAGATAAAATAATATTGGGACACAATGAAATCATTTAGGACGAAATGTGGGTCAAATAAGGGCAAAAATTGGACTTGACATATTAATTTTGGAGATTGGAAACTTGAAATGGCGTTTTAACGAAGTGCAGTTTTGGAAATTCCAGTTTTGCGCATCTGTCGTATTTTGGGCATAACATTTTACTCCGATATCGGATTGAGCTGATTCAAGTTCCAGATTAACTATGACTCAAATATCTACAACTTTTAAAGAGAAATTAATTTCGAATTCTGAAGATTTCATACCCGAAATTGATGAACCATCCAGAAGTGTGTTGTGTGTAATTATTAAAGTCATTTTCAATCATTTTCGAAGCAAAAAAATAAATTAATAAATAAATAGTAAAAATTATCAAATCACCACCAAACATGATAAACAATTAGTGGAGCAATTAATAATGGATTTGGTGGAGCAATTAGTGGAGTAATTAGTGGAGCAATTAATAATGGATTTGGTGGATGATTTGATGGAGGCAAAATTTTGCCTATAAATACCAAGCCATTTCATTTGTAAATTCATACTTTCTTCTAAGAATTCCTTAAAATACTAAGAAGATTGTATCTTTTTTGTTTATTTACAGCTTTCAGTAATTAATTCCGCTTTCGCACTTTCTTTTCTTTACTTTTCAGTTTTTACTTTCCGCAATTTACTTTTACGCACAATACTTTTCTTTCTTTAATTTTCAGTTTCTACTTTTCAGTAATGAGGATGTAACTCCCCTTTGCTGAGGTAAAAGGTAAAACTTTATTAATAATATTTAGATTAATCTCCCCTAATTATAATATATAAACTAGTTAAAACCTGACTAAACGAGGATACCGCCATGTTGGTCGGTTGGTAATTATTTAAATTGGTTTTAACCTGACTAAACTGGATACCGCCTGATTGGTCGGTTGGTAATTATCATGCAAAGTTAATATATTATATTAATGGAGATATCTAAAATAGAAGTAATAAAAGTGGATCATTTTACCTCAGCATTTTCTTTTATTGTACTTTTACTTTATTTACTTTTCAGCAATTTACTTTCAGCATTTACTTTTCAGCAATTTACTTTTCAGCAATTTACTTTCAGCATTTACTTTCAGCATTTAATTTTCAATATTTAATTTCAGCATTTACTTTCCGTCATTTACTTTTCAGCAATTTACTTTTCAGCATTTTAACTTTATGTCTTTTACTTTTAAGTTCTTACTAGCCCTAGTTATGTGTCGTAATTAAGTTAGTTATCTGGGGTTGTGATGAATTCTAATATCACCGGTTTATAAGGGGTTATTTTATAGTTTGGGTAATTTAAAGGTTTACTTATTAAGTCTTAAGATTAATGCTTCTTGTTGTCTGATCAACAATAAGATTGATGTGGTAAATCTAAAATAAACTTGACAAAGGAATTTTAGGTTTCAGCCTTAGACTTAATAGCCCACGATTTTCCTTGAGGATAGAGAACCCTTTAATAGATTTCCTTACAGGATAGACATATATCTGTCAGGCGGTGGTAGCCATAATTGGAACTTAAACTTAATGAATCCAGATAATTTGGTTGACATAGACATATGGTTCAATTGGATTAAACTGGGTATTTGCGTCTGACTATCGACAGAGGCTTTTGCATAATTTAGTGGTCCAGGTTAGTAAACCGATTTATTACACAACCATGAAATAACCACTTCATCTTTTAAAAGGTATTAGAAAGATTCACAACCCTAGATAGTTTTTAATATTGAATTTTCTTAAAACTACTTTTGTGCAATTTTATTTACTTGTTTTTAAATTTAGAATCATCACCATTTCAAATCAATCAATCAACCTGTTAGATACTAGTAATCATTTGACCTCATAAAATTAATAGATTAGGTATTAAGTCCTCGTGGGATCGATACTTTTTATACTACTTGAACGATACGTACGCTTGCGTTATACGTGTGTGTTTACGCCGGTCACTACTCTAGCTCCTTACTCCTTTGATCCTTTACTTTCTTGAAGGCTGTTTGTTCTATGGTAGAGCGGTTTATTTCTTTTAGATCTTGCTATACATACCGTGAATCCAATTCACTATATCTCGTATAAAATATTTCTATCATATGTTTCTTATCTAGGTTAAATTGAACTTCTTTGCTCAGTTATCTGGATAATTCTTGATTTGTTTGTCCCGTAAGTATTCTTCTTTACTTATCTAAATCCTTATTGGACTCTAAGTTGAGGAGTGACTATACGCATTTCATAGGGATCTAAGAACACTCATTACTGTTATCTGTCTAAGTTCAGTGGTGGTCTTGCTAGGTGTATATACACTCACTAGAATGTGGATTATTGGAAAAAAGAATTATTTTTCGTTCTGTTGAGATCCGCATCTTCTTCTCAATTTCTTAGGGTCCCACAACCCTTATCGACTATTCTGAGGTCCCCATTACGTTACTGACTCCAAGATACATTATCTATGTCACTATGAGTACTGAACTCTCTTGCCACCTTCAGTCTCCTTCTTTATTATGCTAATATCTTATCTTTTGGCTCTAAACTATGCTATCGAGACTAATGGTGGTTTATTCTCATGGGCTACTTTCTAAATCTCCATTCTCTGCTCTTACCATAGGCTACAACTATGCCGTTTAACCTTACTGTTCACACTGGTACTCTTGCTAACTTTGGAATGTTTAGAATCTCATAGGCCTGCCCATTTAAAATTTCAAGGATTTTCATTAGCATGGGTCCGATCTATGGGTTCTTACTGGTACTACAAACTTATCCATTTTAACTTGGGATGGGTTCTTTCTTTTCTATCCTTTGAAACCTCTTTGGTTCTTCTCTGGGTGGTCTATCTTTCAGTGTTCTCTGTTTCTTATTTAGGATAAATTCTTGTCGAGCTTTCTTATGGTTATCTTTATCCAAGCTGGTAAAGGGTAGAAAAACTTGTACATCTCAATGGATATCGACGTCCTTGTTTCAGTATTCTATGTCCTAGTAGAGTCTATTACTCATGTAGAATAGGTATGAGATAGACTCTGTCAGGACATTTTCCTTGACTGGTATTACCAAACGGATAGAGTATCATATTACAATAAAATTTACAAGGAAAGAAAAAAAAGATAGTTCTTATCGTGTCGTCTTCTAGTAAGACAATAAAGGTAAGAAATCTTTCGAGTTTGGACCTTAATGAGGTATCTCTTATAAGATTTGGAAAGACATAGGACCAAAGCCATAACAAGGTGTCGAATATCATCTAGAGATGAATGTCATTTTTGTAGGAAGCTTGATCAAAGGACGAGGAACTATCCTTTGTGTCTTGCTAGCTTGAGATCAAAGAAACCGTAATTTAAGATTTCATGTCATGTTTTAGAACTGAATTAAAAGTTATTTCAGATTCTAATTCTTGAATTGTAGATTCAGAAGCTTCTTCACATATTGTATGTACTTACAGAACCTTCACATCAATTAGTTACTCAATGATAGTTCTGTAACTTAAGAATATGCTTAGTGTAGTAAGATTAGTTGTTTCGCATTCAAGGATTGTAAGACTTGTTACGTATCTGAGCTATACTTGTATTGTATAAAGTATTATATATTGATATAGCTGATAGAAATATTTTATCTATCAATCGAATATGTGAATTTTGTTGCACTTTCACTTTTGATAGATAAAACTATTTTATTCATTTATGAAATGAATTGATTCGGACAAGTAGAAGTATAAATGGTTTATATGTCATTGAAATGAACGTAATAAATACTACTAATAAGAAAGAATCTAGAAATCCAATCAATTCAAAGACTTTTTTGGCTTTATTGATTATGTCACATTGTAGAACATAGATTATAAAGATAGGAACGGATGGACTTTAGGTCCATTGGGTTCTGAGTTTACCCAACTTATTAATCTCTTATTCGATGTAAGATGACCAAATCACCTTTGCTTGTCAAAGGTAATAAGCCGATAAAATCCTTAAATTGATCCACATAGATGTATGTGGGCTATTTAATGAAATGGTTAGATATAGTTTCTTATATTTCATAACTTATACCGATATTGGATCACTGTAAGGTTATGTATACTTATTGAAGTACAAGTCTAAATCACTTGAAATGTTCAAATGATTCAGAGCATAAGTATAGAAACACACAGTAAAGAATATAAAACATCATGATCTGATCGTGGCATATTATATTTTAGTACTAAGTTTCAAGATTTCTTTGTGATTGACAAAGTATTTTTTAAAACTCACTCATTCTTGAACACATTAATGTAATATTTTATAAGATTAGAGAAATTATACTTTACTTGATATGGTGTGATTTACGATGAGCTTCGTGAACTTACTCTAAAACCACAATAAATATATTGAATAAGACTCCAACCAAATTAGTTCCCAGAATTTCATATTAGATATGGTATGGGAAACGTCCAAAACATCAATCAGTTGAAGCCTTGGAAATGTCCAGCTTTTGTTAAAAAAAATTTAATTGATAAGCTAAATGTAAATTTGGAAAGTTTGATGTTGATCAAACATTAGATGGATAAACCTTTTGATATTTATGAACTCGTTCATACAGATAAATTTGTTTGGGCTGAAACTTAGCTTTCTGTAGACCAATCTCTTCGTAGATCTTCTAGGATAAGGCCCATTCAGTATAAATACTTCTTTTTATCTAAACAATGATTTTGAATAATTCGTGATAAGAATAAGTGATGCAGAATGATGATACTAGAAAATACGATAAAATGATATTAGATATCAATTCTGGAAGATGGTTTGGAACCATGAAATCCAAAATAGACTGATATGGTGTAGTTACCAATTGATCAACCTAAAGGAATAGTCCTTATCAGCATATTCAGAAAATATTTGCCATTGCATCTTGCTATGACTATTGGATATGTAAAATGGATGTTTTGACATCATTGCTCAATGATTCATTAAAGAGACCATATATGTGGGACAACCTGTAGGTTTTGTTTTAAATAGTCAAGAAGATATTAAACTACATAGATCCATAATTGGATTGAAACAAACTTCCATAAATTGGAACAAACGATTCAATGATGCGGTAAAATTATTTAACTTGATCATGAATATTGATGAACTATGTGTCTACGAGAAGTAAATTAGCAATGTCATTCAATTTCTTATCGTAATATATATCATATATACCTATTATAGGAATTGATGTGAACATGTTAACTGAAACAATATTGTGGTTATCTAATGTGATCTCCCTATAAAATATTTGGGAATGGTAACATATATTAAGATTTTTATCTCTATAAGGGATATAGCGAATGAATAGTAGGTATTTCCTAGAATTTTTGTACATAAAAAAGACTGAAAAAGGTTTCAGTATGGATTACTTGAAAGAAAATGTCTTTTCTTGCAGTCATGGAGTTTATCTCTGTAGAAGAGATGAGACCCAAGACTAAAGTCAATCATGCACACATGTGGAAGACTACTTATGCTCTAATCATAAGAAGTCTCATGCACGTAATTTTATGCACCAGATCTGATATAACAGATGGTGTAAAAGTCACGAGCAAATATCAGGTATGTCTTGGAGAATGATATTTGACTAAGGAAAAAAAATCCTTATGTACTTAAGAAGAATTAAGGATTTTATTTTGACTAGTGAGAGGTAAAAAAAAATTAAGGTTACACTCTAAATTTTAGTTAGCCATGGATGATAGAGTGTCTACATCTGCATTTATTTACATCAGTAATAGAGGAGTTGTTAGTTGGAAGAGTTCCACGAAGACTACTACAGTTGTCTCTATTACACAAATATAATATATTGACATTTCTATAGCTACGAAATAGGATTTTTGGCTCTGAATATTCATAATTGAACATGGAATGGTTTCTTCCATTGTCATTCCAGTAACTTTGTACTGAGATAGCAAGCAATGGAGCTAAAGGAACCTAGGTCTCACCAGATGCCTCATAAATATGCTACCTAAGTATCACTGGATCAGTGAGTTTATACTAGATAAACTAATAATCGTGTTTCTAACCCTACAACAGAAATGTTGTGGACCCACTAACTAAGCCAATGACAAAATAGCAACTGAATCACCATCTTCGAAAGATGGGTATCTGATACTGACGTGATTGGCTCAAGTGCAAGTGGGAGTTTGTTGGGATATGTCATAGAACCAATCATATCGTACAGTTTAGGGATATTATCCTGATGTAAATATAATTTTTTAATTAATGATAAATTAGTTTATGATTAATATAATGATTTTTTTATAATATTTTGCATCTATTCGTTCAGTTGCTATTAAATAATCGGTGTAAAATGAGATCTTATGATGTATTTCGTTTGAAGACTCTATTTACAAAAGATTGTAGATATGAGTGCAGAGTTTTGATTTAAGTACATCCGAATATGTTCTCGGTTGAGGTGATATCATCAGGGATGATCACATCGCTTGACTGACATGTTTTAAATGATACCATATAATCAATATTTGATATTGATAGTTTGGTGACGTGTCTCACGTCACAAGATCATGAACATGGGTAATGCGTTTGCGTAACGTGTTACTGAACGTGATCAAACTTGACGAATCACATGAGAGATTATTTGTAGTCAATGATTGGTCGTACAGCAGTACTTAACCTGAGATGTCATGGTTGCCATCTACACAGAGACACATCGTTCACTTGTGTATATAGCACCGGGCTAACCATGTCTGGTGAAAGAAGTTTATAGCAATGTATTCTTAATGTATGAGGACAGGTGATGATCGAGATGAAATCTACTGGCTTAGATAATTAAGCTTGAGATCTTAGGTGAGAATGTGATACACGAGGATCAAATTTCCGACCAAAGTACACTTCATCTGAAAATATGATTTGCAGTTATGTAAATCCCATATATGATTGATTTCTTGATTCTATGATTGAGTTAGGGGTTTGACAACTTCATGGTCTACACTCGATCGAGAGTCAACAATAGATGGATTTTACTACATGCAAATACGACTATATGGGTTTATCCGATATTTTATTCTTCATATCTGAGGGTCATGATATCTTGCTAGAGGTCACTCATGATCATTGATAACTTCGGTTACAACGAGTTGTACCGAAGTGAAATGAATGTGTTTGTATCAACTCTTATCCAGCTCACGGAGAACCCAAAGGGTTACACACATTAGCTGAATGGTTGACAAATTAATTGAATTATTTCGATAAAAGATCGAAAGAAAATTTAATTTCTTTATCGGTAAAGTGTATAATATTTCCCAATATTGACACGCTAGCACCCGTTTATTTGGGAAATGTTATGATTTTTTTAGAAATATCGTAAATATAATTTACGGACAGTTGGGAGACTGATAAAGTGGTTTTTTGATTTTATCACATGTAATAATAATTGTTAATTAATATAATTTGAGGTGGCATTATATTGTCCAAGTTTGTTTTAGCTTAAGTGGCTAATTATTAGCTATGTTTTTAAAAAAACTTCGAATTTGACCAAAATTTATTTTGTTTTGACTTATTGCTTCTCATAATGAAGGAAAAAAATTTGACTTTGAGATTGCTTCTCACGGAAAATGGAAGCAAGAGAAAAATAAATAGAAGGAGAACAAATTTCACTTAGAGCTTGCTTTTCTCTCTTAGCAATGAAGAAAAAATGAGTATTGTGAAAATTATTTTCACAATGGTTCGAATCATCTCCCAAAAATTATAATTGGAAAGGTTGTCAATCGATTCGGTGTGTGGGTACACTTGGAGACAACTGGAGACGGTTCGTTGTCCGAATAAAACTTATAGATGGTATACATACTGTATTCTTCCTTTTATATATATATATATATATATATATATATCTTTTAATCTATCAAAAAAATTAAAAATCATAATAATCGGATTAGATCCTCCGTTGGCTTTTCCGTACGGTTTGACCATAGCCATAGAACAGGGAATCTATTTCCGCTCCTTTAAAATAAGGTGAAGTCTAAGCCTATAACATGTAGACTAAGAAGGCAAAATGGTAATCCTCCCCAACTAAATTTTGCATAGTCCCCGGAGTATAAAAATTGAATAACATATCAGGGTTAGAGTTTACCTTTGTATTGTTGAGCGATGAAGAGCAGTAAGAAGCTATATTATAAGAAAATGTGGAATAAAAAGAAATAACAAAATTAAATTAAATTAAATATAATAAGAAATAAAACACACAAAAGTAATCAATTCACACATAAAAGAATAAAAAAATAAAAACAAATACCGTTTGGATTCAAGGAGAGTCAAGGTAGATTGGGTCACCATAATTCAAGTAAGATACCTTCTATGTATAGTGTAAGCCTTAGACACACTACCATCCTTAGCATTAATAATTTCAACAGCACCATAAGGGTACACTTGTTTTACTATAAAGGGACCTATCCACCTAGACTTGAGTTTACCCGGAAAGGGATGAAGCCTATAATAATATAGGATAACCTTTTGATAAACATACAATTCCTTCCTAACAATATGCTTATCATGCCAGATTTTCATTCTTTCTTTGTAAATTTTAGCATTGTTATATGCTTTCAAGTCAAAGTTCAATTTACGTAAAGATTAAAGTGCCATATGTTCAAGTTCTACAGGGAGATGACATGCTTTTCCATAAACTAAATGGTAAAGGGACATACCAATAGGAGATTTAAATGCGGTCCTATATGACCAAAGTACATCGGTTAACATAATGGACCAATCTTTCGTATTAGAGTTTACCATTTTTTGAAGAATTCCTTTAATCTTTTTATTGCCTAATTCAACCTGACCACTAGTTCGAGGGTGATAAGGGGTAGTAACTTTGTGTGTAATCCCATATTTTTTCATGAGTACCTAAAAAGACCTAATATAAAAATGGGATCCTTCATCACTAATTATAGCCCTTGGCATACCAAAATAAGTATTGGCATACCAAAATAAGTAAAAAAATTCTCTTTCAATAATTCACAAACAATCATATGATCATTAGTTCTAGTGGGATATAGCTTCTACCCACTTACTCATATACTCAATGGCATTAAGGATATATACATGCCCAAAAGAACTAGGAAAATGACCCATAAAATCGATCGACCAATAATCAAATATTTCAACAATAAAATGGGAGACATATGCATCATGTTCCTCTTAGATATGGTTCCTAATTTTTGACATGCATCACAAGATTTACAATATGTAAACACATCTTTATGCAAAAAATTGGCCAATAAAGCCAAAATTGAGTATTTCCATGCATGTTTTATTACAAGAAAAGTGACCACCACATGCATCATCATGGTAAAAAGAAATAACAACATTAATATCATGGTTGGATACAAATCTCATAATAACTTGACCATTACAATATTTAAACAAATAAGGCTCATCATAAAAGAAATATTTTACTCTCGCAAAGAATATTTTTCTCTTATGCATTCCACTCATTAGCAATAGTACTTGTAACCAAGAAATTGACAATATCTGAAAACAACTTCAAAGGAATTATACATTCTCCAGAACTCTATAAAACTCTTAATTTATATTCTCTAGATCCTATTCAAGATTCCTCTCTCCCGAGCGATAGATTCTAAACATTCATCATCTCAATTTGTGGCCAACAAACAAGAAGCGTTAAACACAAGAGAATATAAATAAACTGAATTAAAACTTCATAAAACTTAAATTGACAAATAATACATAGTTTAAAGCATTAGTTAAAATTATCCTCTAGAATAATGGAGTTAGTTCATGACTAAAGATAAAAACAATGACAATAGGGTCATGAACATAATAGACATCATTAGTTTAAAGAAGAAAACTAGATGATAAAACCCGAATTGAATCCATTCCTCTTCGGACGTCACCGTATTTGTCTCCTCTTATCGCTCTCCAATCCTCCTCCATGGATCTCTCTAAAAATATGTATTTTTGAGTCTTTTCTATGTATTAGCCTCCCCTTTAGGGTTTTGGACGAGCTTATGTATTTATAGAAAAGTCTTGGGGTCCTTGTACATGTAAAACCCTAAAAATTGATGATTCTAGGCTTTAGTCGCAGTACGCGGTGCCGGAAAGTGGCGCCGCGGTGCCCAACTCACGGGCAATTATATGTGTGCATCCATGAGTGGCGTCGCGACGCCAGACAAGATTTCTGGTTACTGTTTTTTTGCACTTTATGTTATTCCCGTGTGCTTCGGATGCATCCTTAGGGTCCAAAAACACGGACAATTGCTCCAAGATCCATGTCCTAATGCTTCCTACAAATAAAATATAAAACAAACTATAAATACATTAAATGATATGAAATCTAACAAAATAGTAAGCTAAGAATGCAGGAATAAGTGGGTATAACCGTACTTATCAATCAGACTTGACCTGGTGGACTCAAACCCATAGTGACTGCCATTAGTATCTATCCTCTCGATCTCGTCCTTCGAGTGTACCAGCAAAATAAAAACACTATTAGTGGGGGATTAAATCGTTTGAACAACCTAGTGAGTGGATAATTTTAAAATGGACACTGTAACAAATCTATGTTCAGAAATCAAAATCATCTTATGAAAAATGATCTTCATTGAAAATCTTTTTTTGTCTGAAATCACCTTTCTTTTCTGGAAAACTATTCTAGAAATTATTTTTATCTGTAAGACTTTGAATTTCTCATAAAACTATTTCTCTTGAAAACTCTTTTATAAACCATAATTATGAAAACCATGTCTCTGAGTAACTATAGAAAACCTGTCGCATGGGGGCGTTACGTATCGCCGTCCCCCAATACGCCTAAACTAATGGTTTTGGGGCATTACGTATGACCGTCCCCCAAGCCACTGAACTGGAGCCAGATATGAAAATGCATGCCATTGGGAATTACATATCACCGTCCCCCAATGCATGCCACCGTCTTATCCTTGAATCTAGGGTCTATGGGGGTTACATATCACTGTCCCCCTAGCCCTGAAATCTAGGATCTAGGGGTGTTACATATCATCGTCCCCTAGTCAAGCTCTACATGTGCACATGTTCTGCCGTCAATTCAATATCTGTACCAAGTTAAATCTGAGGTGAGTTTTTCCCTCATGCCTCTAAAATCACAAAATTATACTTTGAAATCAATCTTTCTAAAAATATTATCAATTTATAAAGCATTTGTAATCAAACTTGGCTGAAGCCCTATGTACCTGAAATGTAAATCTCAGTCCAAGAAAAAATATATTAGTAGAAATCAATTTGAGAAAATGGTCCACTACAAGATTTGGAGTCCAGCTAGCATTACTTCACTTTGCCGAAGGAATTTACAATCCATGCGATGATTTATAATTAGTAAACTTGATTAGAATTTAAATTATGGAAAATGCTTTGGGACTATTATCACTATATGACGTTCTATGACTGTGGCATAATATATATTACATGCATGTAAGCTGATACAAAGCCCTTAGGGTGGCCTCTAATATTCTAGGATGAAATGGGGATGGCTAAACTGATTTTGAATGAAAATGAACACACGCCGCGATGCTCACTGGCCAGGGTCGAGGCAGAGAGCAACTCTCGTTACGCGTCACGACACTGGGTGTTAGGTGTCTCGACTCCCATAAAAACCGAGGCATCTTGTAACATCCTCCTCTAGGAGATGCTACCGGCATGGAATATACCGTACTATCCCCATGATCCTCTGACTATAAATAACACTAATATTCTAATTTCAAAGTTAAACTCATGCATATGGACCATCGCCCCAATTAGTAACACAAATATGCGTCACATTGCTCATAACTCAATACTCAATAACATTACACATATACTTTTTACATAGACACTTCTAACTCTTACACATGCAAATTGTACTAAACATACATCTTATACAAGACTTTAGTCTGACTTTGACAGAACTCGATATCTTACTTGACCTGGTGAACTCAACACCCTAGTGACTGCCATCAATATCAATCTTCTCGAGCCCATCCTCGGAGTAACCTACAAAACAGAAACACTGGGAGTGGGGGGGGTTAGATCATTTGAACGACCTAGTGAGTGGACAGTTGAAATATGAACTAAAATACTTTTTGAAAATCCATGATTCTAAAACCAAATTCATCTCAAATCATCTCTTCTGAAATCTCTTTCATTATCTGAAAATAATTAACTTTCTGGAAAACTTTTTTGAAAACTACTTTTGGTTTGTAAATCTCTGAAATTCTCATAAAAACAGTTTCTTATGAAAACTCTTTCTTAAAACCATCTTTCCTGTAAGTCTGTCTCTGAAAATCTATTTTTGAAAATCCATTTTTGAAAAATCTATATCTGAATATTTGCTAAAAATCTAACGTATGGGGGTGTTACGTATCGTCGTCCCTCCATACGCCTAAACTAGTGGTATTGGGGCGTTACATATCGTCGTCCCCAAGCCACTAAACTATAGCCAGGTGTATTGATCCATGCTATCATATTGACCTTGAATCTAGGGTCTATGGGTATTACGTCTCGTCGTCGCCTAGCCCTGAATCTAGGATCTAGAGACGTTACATATTGTCATCCCCATCGTCTTGCTCTATATATGCACATGTCATGTCCGTCATTTTCATATTTTTACAAAGTTACATCTGAGGTGGGTTTTTCCCCATGCCTCCAAAAATCATAAAACTGAAGCTTTTGAAAATCAATTTTTCTAAAAACATCATTAATCATAAAACAACTGTAATAAAACTTTCGCAAACGCCCTATATGCGAAAAAGTAAGTCTTATTCCAAAATAATTAAATAAAATCAGTTTGAGAAAAAGGTCAACTCACCAATCAACTTCTATTCCCCTTAATTTGAATAATGATTTTTTTGAAAAAACTAGAAAATTTGGAAAACTTTGAGATTTCTCTAGATGGATCCACGGGTACTATTCATTTGAATTTTTGATTTGTATTTTTGATCTATTTCTGATATGATTTTGGAAGAATGTTCAACACGGATGTTATAGGTCTCGATTTTAGATTTATGACAATATAAAGTTCATAAAAATTAGAGATCGTATGAAAAAGTTACGGCCCAAATACCTCGGGCTATCCAGATTTAATCTTGAAATGAATTCTGTATGGGAACTACGAGGATTTTATGAATGTCCAAAAGGTCCTTCATTGAGCACATATATGTTTGAACATGATTTACATCATGCATCATGCCTCCGATATCGTAATAGCCGTCGACCTCTTATAATGTACAAGTCATCAGGATTATCGGGTGTTACAAATTCTCCCTCCTTTAAATAGGATTCGTCCTCGAATCCCTTCCAATGTTGAACTTCTTATGTCTGTCTTGGTTTGAAGATATCTGGTCTCTACTACTTTTATCTTTCTTTACTTGTTTTTTGCTATTCTGCTCAAGAACTCAATACTATGACTCCTAAGAATCTCTTATCCTGGAATACTCTACTCAATTCTTATAGCTGAAAGCTTAACCCTTTGAAAGTCTATTTGGAACCTTTCTTTCTCGTGTGGAAATAATAGTCGTATACTATATCCTGTCTACATAGAGGTGTAAATCTTTCATGAAACTTATTATTCATAAATTCATCTATCTCTCATTCTACACTTTACGATATCCAAGAGATGTTCTAGAAGTCCTCATTCTCTTATTGTCTGAACTTAGATATCCTTCGAACTTGTGCCCACGTGAATTACTTGTGTTTCCTATAGTTAGGTTCCTTCACGTTCTGTTTTAACCTCTGGGGTAATTGTATGCAAGGTATTCCTTAATGCTATTGTAACTTATCGTACTTGATACTTCACCGGTTTCACATAATCAACTTGATCTTAGTATTATTCCTTTTAATTTCTCTATTTAACTCTCTTTCTCTCTTTACTAGGCCTCAATTGTTTAACAGTTTTGTCCTTCAAGTTCTCTTATCTCTGCCTATCTGTGGGGTTTAGGACCTCTTAGCTAATGGTCAATTTCTTTATATGCTCTAAGTTTATAATCATGGTTTCGCAATACCTCTTAACTCTAAAATATTAATTATTGACATAATTCTGACGGTCTTTCTTAATTGGCTAAAGCCTTTAAAATATGGTATTTATATTATGCCTAATTATGTGTACACTAATGCTTAAACTGTATCCTTTACTATTATCATCGATGCTAGTGATTCAATTCTGGTTAATGTTCATACTCTTCTCATACCTTTAAATTCATTGCTGCTATAAATCTGGTTAACTTTCCTTTACACTGGCTTGTTCTCTTAGCCTAATTGTACTTAAGAGTATTCTACTTTCGGTTATTCCCATAGTCTTATTTTGTCATGTATTGACCCCATCTCAACAATATCTGTATACCTAGTTTCTTTGGCCCTCTCTATGTTATATTTCAATAAATCTGTTCCAAGTCGTACTTCGCCTTGTTTCTTAGCTAGGTATATTGCATGGGAACTTATGGGTTATACTCGGTACCTTTTTTTTTTGTTTCCTATCTGATGGAATTTCAGTCTTATCTCAATGCTAAGAAAGCTTGCTATTATATGGTACTACTGAACTTAACTATCGAAAGTTTATTTTAGTACCTATGTACCTCTGTCATTGTTTATCTAGTATCTTTTCTATTGTCGTCTTACCTCGACAATTTCACCTCAAACCTTATACTTAATGTTCCTTATTACGCCCAAAACGTACTTGCGGTTATCGCAGTATAGTCAGAGTGTCGATTCCTCAGAGAGATGGTTACGAAGGAACTGAATCACTTAATACGAACGTCAGTAATAACTTAATTAAAGAAAATGGTTTAATTGGTAATGTGAAATAAAAACTATGAAAAATACGTAAGAGTTATCAAAAGAGAAAAACAGCAACGCGTCGGGAATACCTCTTGTATCACATCCCTATATTCAGTGGTTGATTCTTTTTATTAATCAATTGAGGGTTTCACTTTCCAAACCAACAATCAGAAGATATTTCAATTAAACATATTAAATTCCAAGGTAATCGATGAATTGCTTTCTCTATGTTAACAGCACATTATGTTATCATTATGACCTATCTAACATCGACAATATACCTACAGACAATACTACAGCAGAATATTAACTCATAAAATAATAATACCGGTCACAACTGGGTTCCCCAATCACACATAGAAAAAATATGACTATTACTATATGCAAATTAGTAAAACACAATCTCTGGATTAATTATAATCAAAAGATAACAAAGAACAACAAGATACCAATTGTATTAAACAATAAAGATCGTTCAAGAATCAACAACATGAATATAAGAGTTAAATACAAGAGTTCATCTCTAGCTTTGCCTAGGAGATTAGTTCTCCATAGAAAAGAAAGACATAGCCTGAAGGAATCAGAGAGACATCATGTCTGGCATGAAGCTTCCTTGTTCTTCTCTCTCAAATATTTGATTTCAACTTTTTATTGTGTATTTCTTCTATCTTTTTACGGTTTTGGACGAGCTTGGGTATATATAGGGAAGTCCCGGAGTCCTTGTACATGTAAAACACGCTGAATTAAGTTTATTGGCATCTGTCAGGGCTCCTCGGCGCCAGAAAGTTACGTTGCGGCGCCCAACTCTCGGGCATTTTATATGTGTGTAATCTGAGGCGGCATCGCGACGTAAGATGGTTTTTCTGATGTATTGTATTCTACATTTCTGCTCTTCCCGTGTGTTTTCGATGCATCTGTAAAGTCCTGAAACACGTACAATAGCTCTAAGATCCATGTTCCATTGTTTCCTAATAATAAAATATAAAATAAACTACAATTAAGATTAAATACTTGATAATAAAGTCGAACTAATGATGTTTAAAGTACATTTTCATGCACTTATCACAACCCCCAACCAGCTTATTGCTAGTCCATAGCAATTCAAGCGCAAAAAGAAAATCTAAACTAGACTAAATTAAAAAGAAATAAATAAAAACTATCTAAGTCACTTTGTGGGGATCATGATTGCATTTAACGTATGCAATAAGCCTTTAAACCCGTAGGTGGTCATATTGGACGAGTTATAGTCTCGTGAGGGCTTACAACGACGACACCACAAACGTCATTCAAAACATATGCAATCATGCAAAAATAATAAAATGAAATAGTCCTAATAGTTACACATATTATTGTCCTCAACAAATACCTAGTAATGAAATCAGAGGATATTCAAAGTACTCAAAGCAACTCAAATCCAAGTCCTTGAATCAATCATCTAAGTCAGACTCACAATGTGTGTGTAAGAGTTCATTTACAGCTCGACTCCTAAGTAAGCCAACTCAATGATTTCGTTAAAAAATTGGAATTCAATGGGTCAAACCAACCTAGATATCTCAAATGTGCTCTGTAATTGCCTTTCTTTACTCAGTATGGTATGCTTTTTTTCTTTTTCATCTTCAAAACCTTTTTTTTTTCAACACATCTACCATTAAGGTAGCATTTCTCCTTATGGTGTCTTAACTCCCATCGGTAACTTCACGCTTATTAATTATTGTAGACGCTGATTTTCACCCGAGGTCCACAATTGAGATTTCATAGAAGGGGGCACTGGCGATCCTGCGAAACAAAGATGTAGAGTGAGCGGGAGCACTGCCCACCGGTGTGGTGGGTGCCGGGGGCACTCCGACGCCCAAGTCAGTGAATGAATAAAGGTAGTAGTAGTATGAAGGTCAAAGTAAGATACTACCTTGAGCTTCGTAGGGTGCCGTGAGGGCGGTAGATCGGAGGAGCTGAGAGCTATGGAGAGAGTAATATTAGGTTCGGGGTGTGAGAGCCCGCCCCCCTTCTTCTGGAGCCTCTTCTCTAATATACACGCCTTTGCGTGCATTTATTGCTCTTTGATTGCTTGTCCGTTGGGCATCGATAACTGTTGACTTCATGAGGGGGGTTTTATTGTGTTTGCCCGTTGTTGGCTGGCAACTGTTGAGTTTGTGGGTGTAGTTTATGAACTGAGGCGTTACGTGGGCCGCCTCTGGATGGTCCTTGGGTTACGGGTGTTGGTGTTCATCGGTCCTGGGCCGACATTATGTCTTTGGTGTTTGATTAGGAGGCTTCAGGGATGCGTCCAATATTGGGTTTGAAGTAAAATGACGAAACTACCCCTGGACCAAATTTGGCCCAAACAGTTTGTCCCCTACTCTCTAAGTCAAAAGTCATTGGCTTGGAGAGTACTTGACGCGTGTGTCGCTTGGGACGAGGCCATATTATGTAGCTGTACTCGAGCGTTGATGCTGCCTACTAATTGAACCAAACGAATGTCAAGTTATCAACTTGAGTCTACAAGAGCCATTGGGGAAGTACCCAATCGTTTGGACCCGATGAGGGTCAGTATATCAGTCATACGACATGTGCCATCCATGTCTACAAGTTGACTCGAAATGAGTCTATGAAGGATGTCCCCAGTCGACTGGACTTGATGAGGCCAGGAAGATAATAGTCATACGACATGTGTAATCCACGTCTACAACTTGACTCGACATGAGTCTATGGGGGATGTCCCCAGTCATCTGGACTTGCTGAGGCCAGGAAGATATAAGTCATACGACATGTGTAATCCACGTCTACAACTTGACTCGATGTGAGTCCGTGGGGGATGTCCCCAGTCGTCTGGACTTGATGAAGCCAGGAAGTCATACGACATGTGCAATACATGTCTACAACTTGACTCGACATGAGTCTTTGGGGGATGTCCCCAGTCGTCTGGACTTGATGAAGCCAGGAAGTTATACGACATGTGCAATACATGTCTACAACTTGACTCGACATGAGTCTATGAGGGATGTCCCCAGTCGTCTGGACTTGATGAAGCCAGGAAGTTATACGACATGTGTAATTCAAGTCTACAACTTGACTCGATGTGAGTCCGTGGGGGATGTCCCCAGTCGTCTGGACTTGATGAAGCCAGGAAGTCATACGACATGTGCAATACATGTCTACAACTTGACTCGACATGAGTCTATGAAGGATGTCCCCAGTCGAATGGACTTGATGAGGCCAGGAAGTTATACGACATGTGTAATTCATGTCTACAACTTGACTCGATGTGAGTCCGTGGGGGATGTCCCCAGTCGTCTGGACTTGATGAGCCAGGAAGTTATACGACATGTGCAATACATGTCTACAACTTGACTCGACATGAGTCTATGAGGGATGTCCCCAGTCGTCTGGACTTGATGAAGCCAGGAAGTTATACGACATGTGTAATTCATGTCTACAACTTGACTCGATGTGAGTCCGTGGGGGATGTCCCCAGTCGTCTGGACTTGATGAAGCCAGGAAGTCATACGACATGTGCAATACATGTCTACAACTTGACTCGACATGAGTCTATGAAGGATGTCCCCAGTCGACTGGACTTGATGAGGCCAGGAATAATAGTCATATGACATGTGTAATCCACGTCTACAACTTGACTCGACATGAGTCTATGGGGGATGTCCCCAGTCATCTGGACTTGCTGAGGCCAGGAAGATATAAGTCATACGACATGTGTAATCCACGTCTACAACTTGACTCGACATGAGTCTATGGGGGATGTCCCCAGTCGTCTGGACTTGATGAACCAGGAAGTATACGACATGTGTAATTCATGTCTACAACTTGACTCGATGTGAGTCCGTGGGGGATGTCCCCAGTCGTCTGGACTTGATGAGCCAGGAAGTCATACGACATGTGCAATACATGTCTACAACTTGACTCGACATGAGTCTATGGGGGATGTCCCCAGTCGTCTGGACTTGATGAAGCCAGGAAGTTATACGACATGTGCAATACATGTCTACAACTTGACTCGACATGAGTCTATGAGGGATGTCCCCAGTCGTCTGGACTTGATGAAGCCAGGAAGTTATACGACATGTGTAATTCATGTCTACAACTTGACTCGATGTGAGTCCGTGGGGGATGTCCCCAGTCGTCTGGACTTGATGAAGCCAGGAAGTCATACGACATGTGCAATACATGTCTACAACTTGACTCGACATGAGTCTATGGGGGATGTCCCCGGTCGACTGGACTTGATGAGTCCAGGAAGATATAAGTCATACGACATGTGCAATACATGTCTACAACTTGACTCGACATGAAGTCCAGAGTGGGATGATAATCTTCAAACGTAGTGTGGAGATGATTATCTTCGTAGTATGGAAGAGATGGTTGCCTATCAGGGTCATTTCTAAAAAAAATGTCTATGATACTACAATGGAATGGATTTCGATGAAAGTTATTAAGGTCATCTCTACCCTATGAGACTACTGTTGAATGGATTTGATTAATGGACTAGATGAAAGTCCAAGGAAATCATCATATTCCTGACTCTACTAGATCTAAGAAAGGTCAAAGAGGGTTCCATTCCTCATACTACAATACCTTTCTAGATATCAATGGGGGTCTAAGGTCGAATGGACCTCATGGAGTTAAAATAATTTTCACTCTACCTAACCTGATGAAGGTTGGTCGACTGGACCTAAAGGAGGTCCTAGAAGGTTCTTCATTCTACTAGGCATGATAAAATATTCCCTATGTAGTCTGGAGTTGACAGTATTAAATCAACGTAACATGGAGATGATGACTAACCTGAAGGTGACATGTCTTGCCATGTGGAGAAGATGATTCATCCATGACGTGTAGAATGAGACCTCTACCAAATGCAAGCCTTCATCCATGTCAAATGGAACCTCTACCACGTGCTAAACTTTCGTTTGTGTTGTGTCGAATGAGACCATTGCATGGCTGGAGGGTGCGGCTTCCTTGTGTTCTCGTGGAAAGTCCTTGCATGGTGTGAGTATGGGCCCGCTTGGCACGTGTGCTTGGCGGTTTGTAATGTTCCTTTTTTTATTTCTTCACGTGACTTTGCAGGCTTTTTAGTTACCATCACAATTTCAAACCCAATGCTAACATTTAGGGCCCACGATGCAAGCTGTTTGCTTTCTTCTAAAAAGTCTTATTTCGTGGTCAAATAGCTTACTGAGGTCAACAATTCTATTCCATAAACTATTATTATTTTTTTTTTTTTTAAATGCTTGTATGGCTCTAATGTTTTTACTAAAAGAAAATTGGAAAACCTTTGCACTTGGGCCCACTTCTCCATTTGAATTCCCCTTTATACTTGTCATCTGTTGATCCCCCAAATTTAGAACATCTCATATTCTCGAGTGGAGAACATATACTCCGGGCAATCGACCATATTAATTTATCCAAGCTGAGTGGGGTTCTTTTCATAGGAACATGTCCATTGTGTCGGGTGGTATTGATTTCTGTAATATTCTCATTTGGTGGGGATATTATCTACGGTAGATGTAAAAGAGAAGAATGATACCTGTTTAAAAATATTGTTGGATGATCAACCCGCTAGTTCCTTCTCCATACTTGGGCATATTAGAATCTTTTCTTTGCTTGGAGGAATCTGGATCCGTTCCTTATTTGAATGCACTTCATTCACAACACCTTCTTCATTAACGATGAGCTAGGTTGTTAACTTCCACACCGAGATCAGCAGCCATGCAACCGAATCCATCAACCTCTGCCGACTCGAGGTGGGCTTTACTGAACGACTCGGCAGCTTCCATTGGGTTCTCTTGTGGTCTCAAGCACGACCGTCAACCTCTGTCGACTCGACATGCTCCTTACCAATCAACACCATAACTTTCAGTGGGTTCTCGTGTGGTCTCAAGCACGACCATCAACCTCAGTCGACTCGAGGTGGTCTTTACTGAACAACTCGGCAGCTTCCATTGGGTTCTCTTGTGGTCTCAAGCACGACCATCAACCTCAGTCGACTCGAGGTGGGCTTTACTGACGACTCAGCAGCTTCCATTGGGTTCTCTTGTGGTCTCAAGCACGACCATCAACCTCTGTCGACTCGACATGCTCCTTACCAATCAACACCATAACTTTCAGTGGGTTCTCGTGTGGTCTCAAGCACGACCATCAACCTCAGTCGACTCGACATGCTGCATACCAATCAACTCGGTAACTTTCAGTGGGTTCTCACGTGGTCTCAAGCACGACTTATGTGCTCCACCAACTTCTGTCGTATCTTCTGGTTATGATGACATGGGCTCTACGATCTGTTCCTGACTTCCTGTTGATGGCGCAGACTACTCAGTGTCCAGCAAAGCAATCTTCACGCGAAAAGGGCCGAGCCCAGTTTAGTTGAGACGCCACATGTCAGAGAGTAGTATGAAGTGTCCTTTGGCGAAATGCTTCGTGTATTTGTTATATTATATACTCATTTCATAGTGGTGCGCAACAAAGCTTTCATGATACCTGAAAGGGAGAAAGACATGTGGTCTGATTTTGATATTCTCTCATTCTCCCTTTGTAAGGGATCAAGATAAATGGTTTGTGCCGTTTGGTAACTCTGGTGAGTGTGCTACTTGGTTGCTATTTAAAGAGGTATTTTGGAGCGCATGGTGGGCTTCGTTCGTCGATCAATATACAATGTCGAATGAACGTCAGGTACTTGCAAATTCAACCGTCTTCGTTTTGTCATGCCGAGTGGACCTATGACTGGTGTCAAGTCTTAATTCGCATAGTGTTGAATGGTATCTCTGCCCAATATCAAACCTTGATACAAGTAGAGTCGCTGGTTGACCTTTAATTTTGCCTTGTCGTAGTGGCATTTCTGTTTGATGCCATACCTTTGAACGCACCTTGTCGAATGTGGCTCTGTGAATGAGAACTGGAACTTTGTGGCATCTAAAGGCGGGAACTTGGTGCGCCAAATTGAGTGTGGTATAAAAGGAAGCCTTCGTGGCTTATTTGTCTCATGCCGGATCTTCATTCTGATTATCCTTTATTAGTTGAGTCTACATCCTTACCATGTCGAGCGGGATTTTTACCTTATTAGTTCATTCTGATCTTCCTTTTTAGTAGTGTGACTCCATGTAGATTGAGGAAGATTGCTCTTTTAAACTCTTGTACTTCCTTTCATGCAGAAGAGGAATCTTGTTGTGATCGGTCTGCTGGAGAAATATGATTTCTTCATTGGTGGTTTAGTGAACGGTCGTCTGATGGTGGGATCTTTGCTTGCCATGAATCGCTAGGGCCCCACGGTGGGCGCCAAATTGTAGACGTGATTTTCACCCGAGGTCCACAATTGAGATTTCATAGAAGGGGGCACTGGCGATCCTGCGAAACAAAGATGTAGAGTGAGCGGGAGCACTGCCCCGGTGTGGTGGGTGCCGGGGGCACTCCGACGCCCAAGTCAGTGAATGAATAAAGGTAGTAGTAGTATGAAGGTCAAAGTAAGATACTACCTTGAGCTTCGTAGGGTGCCGTGAGGGCGGTAGATCGGAGGAGCTGAGAGCTATGGAGAGAGTAATATTAGGTTCGGGGTGTGAGAGCCCGCCCCCCTTCTTCTGGAGCCTCTTCTCTAATATACACGCCTTTGCGTGCATTTATTGCTCTTTGATTGCTTGTCCGTTGGGCATCGATAACTGTTGACTTCATGAGGGGGGTTTTATTGTGTTTGCCCGTTGTTGGCTGGCAACTGTTGAGTTTGTGGGTGTAGTTTATGAACTGAGGCGTTACGTGGGCCGGCCTCTGGATGGTCCTTGGGTTACGGGTGTTGGTGTTCATCGGTCCTGGGCCGACATTATGTCTTTGGGGTTTGATTAGGAGGCTTCAGGGATGCGTCCAGTATTGGGTTTGAAGTAAAATGACGAAACTACCCCTGGACCAAATTTGGCCCAAACAATTATAAGTGGTTTAATTTCTTTTTTTTTTTTTTATCTTTTTGTTTCTTTTTGTTTTTATTTTTAACCATACCATACATCATAACACTAGCAAATCAAGAGAAACATCTAAGCAAACGGTCATTCATTGACATGCAATTTCCTCAACTAGTCACTTTTCCAACTACCTAGGTTCTTACTGCTAAAAACCAATAGTTAAGTGCTTACGAGTCTAACCAAGATCAATTACTCAAGGCATCAGATAAAAGTACATTAAAGAACTTATCATTTATAAGATTTCATCCTAAAGCAAACAATACTCATCATTAGACTTATTCTTTACTATTAAGGACTAAAAACTAATTAATATTTTATATATATATATATATATATAACAAGTATTATCACTATATGCATACACCCCTAAACTTAAAACTTGCATTGTCCTCAATGTAAAATAAACATAAAGAAACAGGAGTGAGGAACAACACTACCGTGCATGGAGTTGATCAGGCTCTCGCTAGTAAGACTTTGGTCGTGTGGGCTGTGTGGGTTGTGCTAGCACCTGCATAAATACTCATGCAAATAATAAACATGCAATTAGCACACTATAAAATAAAACTAAAGTACAGAAAATAAATAAATAATAAAATAAAATAAATATAGATACAAGGGTTGCCTCCCCACTAGCGCTAAGTTTAACGTCTTCAGCTAGACGTAACCACCTAAGTGTCATGGTGGATTCCACTGATGATTAAGAGATGAAACAAGATTTTTGACTGGTTATTGCAATTTATCCATGGATCCCCCAAGGTCTACTGATGGTTGAATTATTAGGTTGTACATATGACCAAATTGGCTCAACCTCCTTTTTAACTTTCCAGTGATCATCTTCAAGTGAGCACTAACTATTCTCTTTCTCTTTTTATGGTTCTTTGGGATCAGTTCCAGTTCGGGAAGGTTAGATTTATGTTGCATAGAGGTTGTTTCTGGCAAGACTATGTCTATCAGGTATGTATGGTGATACTTGTCATCATCTTATGGTTGTTTCCCGACGTGAAAAATATTCACTTCCAACGTCATATTCCCAAATGATAATTTCATGAGACCATTCCTGCAATTAATGAGGGCATTAGCTGTAGCAAGAAAAGGTCTACTAAGATAAGAGGGATTTTTGACTCAGTTTTAACCACAGACTGCGTATCTAAAATTAGAAAATCAACATGATAAAAGAATTTATCGATTTGTAGCAAAACATCCTCAACTACTCCCCGCGGTTTTCTGATAGAGCGATCAGCTAACTGTAAAATCGTAGATGTAGGTTTAATCTCTCCAAGTCCGAGATACAAATAGATAAAATATGACATAAGATTAATGATGAGTGGTAAATAAATCATTATTTCCCACTCATTTGACCTAATATTTTGTATAGTTTCTTGAGTTTTAACAAGAATATGGGTGTTTTAACACCTAGTGCCCTAAAACCAAATGGTTTGGGAGTCACTGGCCCAAATCTTGCTACATGGATAAAAGATGTTTCAAAAAATATATATATCTGAAGTCAGAGTAATTAAGTCCATAGGGGTGTCTTAACACCTAGTGCCTTAAAGCCAACTGGTTTGGGAGTCACTGACCCAAAGTTCGTTACATGGATGGATGATATTGTATATAAATAAAAAAAAATATCAGAAAAATATTCCATTGCTAAAAAAAGTGTGAAGTCTGATATAACTTTAGGACAAAATGTTACTCTCTTCTCAACTACACTTCTGACTATTGTGGGCAAAAATAAGTTGATTAATATTTTGTTGACTGTGTATATAGAGAATGGTAAAAATAATCGGAGAATTTACTTATTCGGTAATTTAGAAAGAAAGAAAACAACTATTAACTTCGATAAGAAGTTTCACATGTTTAGTCATTAACTTGTTTATTTTATTGTCTCTTGTCTTTTTGCTTTTGTGTGCATTAGTTTTATTATCTTTTTTCTTTTTAATATTAAATGTTTGTGGGTATCGTTGCTGTAAGCCCTCACGAGACTACAACTCGTCCACTAGGAACACTTAGGGGTTTAAAGGCTTGTTGCATACGCTAAATGCAACCGTGATCTCTACGAAAGTGGCTTAGTTTCATTTTATTTTAAAGATGTTTATGTTATTTAATTTTTTTGTTTTGCTCGATGACTAGCAAAATGTTAGGTTTAGGGGTATGATGAGTGGTAAATAAATCACTATTTCCCACTCATTTGACCTAATATTTTGTATAGTTTCTTGAGTTTTGTGAATATTTTGATGTGTTTTGTGCTATTTTGTAGATAAATAAAGTTTCAGGACTCTCTGGAATCAAATCAGGGCCAAAATAGTGAAAAACGGACAAAAAAGGGAAAAACTATCATTTGGGCGTTGCGACCGGTAACGTGTACCAGAGTCTGCTAACGTGCACCGGGACATGTGGACCAATCAGAGAAGTTTTGCTAAAATACGCCGTCTGCTAAAGTGCACCGAATCTGATAACGTGCGTCTGCCACGTGTCAACATCAGAGCAAATCCGCTAATGTGCGCTGTGCCACGTGTCATCATCCCTTGCTGCCGACAATCGCCATTGCCACGTGTCGTCTATGTGTTATCCACGTGTCAGCCATGTGGCGTCCACATCATTCACATGCCGATTCAGCTTGTTACGTGTCAGCCACGTCATCATCAGCCAATCATCTTATGCCACGTGTCTCCATCACATGCTGCCGACAATCGACATCGCAACATCAGTGCCACATCAGCATAATTATTGAGTTAATGATTCAGCTCTGCCATGTGTCACCATCTCAGCAAAAGGCAACGCCACATGTCCTACATCCACGGTGCGTCGCGATGCAAGAACAATCCACGCGTCGCGACGCGCAGACCATTTTCTGCCTATAAATAGAAGGCCGAATTTCAGATTTGAATTCATGCTTTTTTCTATGTAATTCCTTAAGAATACTAAGAAAATTGTATCTTGTTTGTTTATTTATAGCTTTCAGTAATTAATTTCCGAATTTTCACTTTTTTTTCTTTACTTTTCAGTCTTTACTTTCTGCAATTTACTTTTACGTACAATACTTTCATTTCTTTACTTTTCTATTTTTTACTTTTCAGAAATGAGGAGGTAACTCCCCCAGTTGGGGTAAAAGGTAAAGCTTTTATTACTAATATTTAGATTAATCTCCCTTAATTATAATATATAAACTATTTAAAACCTGACTTAATGAGGATACCGCCTTATGGTCGGTTGGTAATCATTGAAATTGGTTTTAACCTGACTTAATGAGGATACCACATGGTTGGTCGGTTGGTAATTAATTATTAATTTGACTTAATCAGGATACCGCCTAAATGGCTGGTTGGTAATTATCACGCAAAGTTTATATATTATAATAAGGGAGATATCTAAAATAGTAGTAATAAAAGTGGATCCTCTAACCTCATCATTTTCTTTTATTGTAATTTTACATTTTTAATTTTCAGCATTTACTTTTCAGCATTTACTTTTTCGCCTTTACTTTTCCGCATTTACTTTATGTCTTTTATTTTATTTAAGTTTTTACTAGCCGTAAATATGTGTCGTAGCTAAACCTATTATCTAAGGTTGTGATGAATTCTAATATCACCGGTTTATAATGGGTTAATTTATAGTTTGGGTAATATAAAGGTTTATTTATTGAGTCTTAGTCTTATTGCTTCTTGTTAACTGGCCATTAATAGATTGATCTGGTAAACTTAAAATGAACTTGGAAAAGGAATTTTAGGTTTAAAACCTTAGACTCAATAGCCCACGATATTCCTTGAGGATAGATAACCCTTTAATAGATTTCCTTACATGATAGAAATATACCTGTCGGGCGGGGGTAGCCATAATTGGAACTTAATCTTAATGAATTCAGGTAACTTGGTTGACATAGGAATATGATTAATTAAGTTACACTGGGTATTTGTATCTGACCATCAGAAGAGGCTTTTGAATAATTTCGTGTTCCAAGTTAATAAACCGATATATTACACAAACGTAAAATAACCATTTAATCTTTAAAAAGATTTTGGAAGGATTTCACAACCATGGATAGTTTCTTAATATTGAATTTCACTTAATTTACTTTCGAGCCATTTTATTTACTTAATTTAAAATCACCATTCCAATCAAAAAAATCAATCCATTAGATATTTGTAAAAATTTGGCTTCATAAATTAATAGCTTAGGTATTAAGTCCTCGTGGGATCGATACTTTTTATACTACTTGAACGATACGTGCGTTTGCGTTATACGCGTGTGATTGCACCGGTCAATTAACACTAGCCCTTAAATCTAATAAAGCCTGACCGAACTCATATGTGCCAATGTGGCAAGCAATAGAGGGGCATCCCAGATCTTTGTATTTTGGTGAGGCCCTCTGGTCAATCACTGCACTTGCTTGCTCTGTCAGGAATGCAGTCTTTTTCATATGATGTTTTCTCTTCATGGTGTATAGATCCTTCAAAACCTTCGCATATGTGGGAACTTGTTTGATCACATGTAACAGAGGAATGTTAATATTTACTTGATTTAAATGTTATAGGATCTCATGACACGCTCAAAAAGTTGTCTTTTATTCCCAAGTATAATAGTGTCGAAGTAATAAAATAACCCAGTAAGTCCGGGGTCGAACCACAGGGAATAGATTTAGTAAAATAGAATGATAATTAGAGCGAAAATGAAAAAGTTTGATTTGTTGAAGTTGTTGGAAACTTTTAATTGAAAATGCAGTAATTAAAAACTAGAGTTAGGGATCCACTTTATATAATTCAAATCTAGAAATATCGCTTAATTATAATATATAATTGTCATTGTTACCCAATTAATATATCTCATGAATTAATTATGCCAATATATAAAACCGACAATAAAGGTCGTGGTCATTTCTTTCGATAACTAGTTGTAGGCACTACATTTTTGCATATAAGTCCCGATGATGAGTCTCACAGGGAGGCACTACTCTTTAAGTTGTGGAAGTCGCGGGAAACGGACGTCGGAAGGGAGAAGTCATAAATCAATACCTTGTTGGATTTAATTCGTTTGCTTAGCTTCGGGTTTGCTCGTTGGACCTCTGTTTTAAAACTCACCCTCGGCCCAAACCTACACCAAGCCACACACCCAAGCCCACACACCATCAACCACACGCCCAAGCCCATCAACTAACCATCATGCACGCCCATAAGCCTCCAAGCCCATTAAATCACATCCAAAAATATTCAAACACATTAAACACATGTTAAAATCCCATAAATCACTTTCCTAATTAAATTAAATCACATGCCTAAACTAAATAAAATCAAATCAAATCCCATAAATCACCTTCCTAATTAAATTAAATCACATGCCTAAATTAAATAAAATCAAATAAAATCTCATAAATCACATTCCCTAATTAAATAAAATCAAATCAATTTACCTTCCTAAATTAAATGGATCCCTTCCTTGTAACACATTAATTAAAAGATATCCCCGTAATTACACAATATTTCTTTCCTACCCATACAAGGTAAACCCTAGCCCCCTATTATAAAAAACACCTCATTCTCCCCCACCAACTAATTCATGGCCTCACGAAAGAGAATAAACCCTAAAAAACCATAATCCTCTCTCTAGCACACACTCTCTCTCGCCTCTCTCAAAACCAACACACAAAATAAACCCTAAATTCCTTCTCTCTCACTGGAACGCACATAGCAAACACAAGCAATATACATAAAGCAACAAAATCTCCAAGCCTCTACACTCAACCGACACGCAGTAACTGCCCACTGCACCAAAGTTATTAACAAACACCCACACACGGAACTCATTCACGGCACAAGCAACAAAAGCCCCCTCACTCACGGCAAACAACAACAACACAAGAAAACAAAACTAAGCATACGGTAGCAACAAGAGCAGCTCACCAACTTGGACAACCCTTCACTAAAGCACTAAAGCAAACGAACAAAATATGCTTGGACGTGAGGCAGACGCAGACCAACACATGCAGCCTTGATGTAAAGAACAGCCCCTGTACCAAAGAAACAACAGCCCCCAAACAGCCCCTGCATCACCGAAACAACAGTCCAAAACTGCACCATTAAATTACCGCAAACTGCGGCCAGAACACCCCTTTAATTACCACAAACTGCACCCATAAAACAGTTCTTATATCACCGAAAAAGTCCAAAAAAACAGCAGCTCAAAATAGTAAAGAACAGATAAAATAGCAGCCAAAAATAGTGAAGCAACGAAGGAAAATATTGAACCGGTGAACCGGAAAGGTTGCGGAGCATTAACCCTTCCGACGGCCACGTAACGCACTTCCAAGAAGCGGCTTAAAAGGTAATACCTGATGGCACCCTTTGTTATATTTTATTTTGTCGTCCTAGAAACGGCATGCTCGGTTGGACGTGGAATACGTCCAACCGGGTATGCGATGTCCTACATTGAAAACGACCAAGTTCTTTGGTCACATATTTATTATTCCGCATTTATTTCGTATTATTATTCTTTTATTATTCGCATTTAATACATGTTTTTGGTTGTTTTATTGTTCCTCATTTATCTATTTAATATGTTCATGAGATTGTGTGCTTGCCGTTATTCCGATTTACTTTTATGCATGCAAACTTAGATATAGGTTGTATGCGAACTTAGATATAGGTTATATGCAAACTTAGATATAGGTTGTATGCGAACTTAGATGTAGGTTATTCTTGCATATACGTGTTGCGTAGACTCAGTTATATTATTACATAAATCTGTTCATTACAAGTGGCATAAGTAAGGGACCATTCCAAACCCAACAGTTTGAGGTCTTCCCTTGCGAGGGGTGAGTGCGGCCTTAAATCATTTTCCCAATTCACACTGGGTGGCGACTCCAATTTATTTCTCCGGTGTAGTCCCCTGTGGGCTACTCCGTACTCCCAACCGGGCTGCGAGCCTGGAACAACGTCGCCAATTTTTGTGTCCTACAGTCTGGCGACTCCACTGGGGATAGAGAAACGGCCCCGAAATAATATCTTGTAATGTTTGTGATTTGTGCTTTAGTTAACCGTGTCTACCGTGGGTTAAAGGGGTTTAATCAAAGGCATTATTAAATCTAGGTAATGGTTTGGTGTCTTCCTTCATTCACTACATTTCTATAAGGAAAAGCTGTGAAGGCATCTAGATAATCATTTACTCAAAGCTTAATGTGATGGACGAATTTGGAGGACTTGTTGTTTTTTCCTGTCACCAAGGCGATAAGAGTCTATGAGGCTTGGGTATTTAAGAGAGTTCGCTCCACCCTCCATCTGGGGAATCTACAATAGGAAATCCATTTGACAGTCAGTCATACACTATAACTCGTTGGCACGTACCTTAAGGTATAAAAAAGGTGCGCTCACTTGGTCGCTCGAACCCTTGAGTGGGGAGTCCTAGTTGTGGGCAATCCTTCGTCAGCGGGAGCCTTTGTCTACATCCCCGTAAACCCACATGTGAACCATAGTCGCATGAACAATAGAAAATATTTCCTTATGCTTGTGTCTAAGACCATCATCATTTGGATTCAGTTGGACTTTTTGTCATGAGGTATGGGCTTGTTGGGCCATTAAAACTGGGACGAGTCCGTGCTTTATGGCAATTGGGCCAAAATTTCTAAAATACCGATGGGCCACTTTATGTTTTGGCCTTTTATCATTTGAAGTTGTTTAGCCATGTTATCGCAAAAGTGTAAACTTGTTGGGCCTTTTCAACTGGGACAAGTTTGCACCGCGCAATAGTATGATTGAATGATTTAAAATGATAATGGGCCGACTTATATATCTCATACATCGCACGCATCTCATGCATCTCATGCATACACGTATCATGTTAACCCTTTGTGTCTTAAAAGCCATCATAGATACCCATTGGGTTATGGAAGAGGGAAGACTCATCAAAAGGCCGTTAGCGAACATGAGCGAATCAGTTAACGATGGATCTCATATGGATCAGCTGGAGACTAATGATGAGCGGAAAATATATCAATATTTACCGCCCCTTTAACTTAATATTTTGTTTAGTTTCTCGGGTTTGATGAACATTTTGATGTGTTTTAGTTTATTTTGCAGATAAAATAATATCGGGTCTCAATGAAATCATTTAGGATGAAATATGGGTCAAATAAGGGCAATTATGGGACTTGATATATTAATTTTGGAGATTGGAAACTTGAAAGGGCGTTTTGACGAAGTGCAGTTTTGGGAATTCCAGTTTTGAGCATCTGTCGTATTGTGGGCATAACCTTTTACTCAGATATCGGATTGAGCTGATTCAAGTGCCAGATTAAAGAAGACTCAAAGATCTACAACTTTTAAAGAGAAAATATTTTCAAATTATGAAGAGTTCATGACCGAAATTGATGAACCATCCAGAAGTGTGTGATGTGTAATTATTAAAGTCATTATCAATCATTTTCAAAGCAAAATATAAATTAATAAATAATTAATAAAAATTATCAAATCAACACCAAACAAGATAAGCAATTAGTGGAGCAATTATGGATTTTGTGGAGTAATTAGTGGAGAATTAATAATGGATTTGGTGGAGAATTTGATGGATGATTTGATATAGGCAAAATTTTGCCTATAAATACCAAGCCATTTCATTTGTAAAATTCATACTTTCTTCTTCTGAAATTCCTAATGAATAAATAAGAAGATTGTATCTTGTTTATTTATTTACACAGCTTCCAGTAATTAATTTCCGCTTTCGCACTTTTTTTTCTTTACTTTTCAGTTTTTTACTTTCCGCAATTTACTTTTACCACGCACAAAGTTTTTCTTTCTTTACTTTTGCAGTTTTTATTTTTCAAGCAATGAGGAGGTAACTCCCCTTTGCTGGGGTAAAAGGTAAAGCTTTTATTATTGCTATCTAGATTAATCTCCCTTAAATATAAAATATAAACTATTTAAAATCTGACTTAATGAGGATACCGCTATATTTGCCGGTTGGAAATTAATTATAAATTGGTTTTAACCTGACTAAGTATGGATACTGCCTGGTTGGTCGGTTGGTAATTAATTATTAATTTGACTTAATCAGGATACCGCCTATATGGCTGGTTGGTAATTATCACGCAAAGTTAATATATTATATTAAGGGAGATATCTAAAATAGTAGTAATAAAAGTTGATCCTCTAACCCCAGCATTTTCTTTTATTGTACTTTTACTTTATTTAATTTATTTCAGTTTACTTATTTTCAGCTAATTTCATTTCAGCAATTTATTTTCAGTTTTACTTTTTTATTTACTTTTTACTTTTTACTTTTACTTTTACTTTTTACTTTTTTTTACTTTTTTTTTTTTACTTTTCAGTATTTAATTTTCAGAATTTACTTTATGTCTTTTATTTTATTTAAATTTTTACTACCCGTAAATATGTGTCGTAACTAAGCCAGTTATCTGGGGTTGTGATGAAATCCAATATCACCGGTTTATAAGGGGTTAAATTATAGTTTGGGTAATATAAAGGTTTATTATATTGAGTCTTAATCTTATATTTTTTATTAACTGGCCATTAATAAAATTGAACTGGTAAACTTAAAATGAACTAGACATAGGGATTTTAAGTTTAAGACCTTAGACTCAATAGCCCACGATCTTCCTTGAGGATAGATAACCCTTTAATAGATTTCCTTACAGGATATGAATATACCTGTCGGGCGGGGGTAGCCATAATTGAAACTTAATCTAAATGAATCCATGTAATTTGGTTGACATAGACATATGGTTCAATTAGGTTATACTGGATATTTGTAGTTGACCATCGGAAGAGGCTTTTACATAATTTAGTGTTCCAGGTTAATAAATCAATATTTTATCCAACTATAAGATAACCACTTCATCTTTAAAATGATATTGGAAGAAATCACAACCCTAGATAGTTTTTAATAGTGAACTTTCTTAAACCTACTTTCGAACAATTTTATTTACTTATTTTTAAATTTAGAATCGTCACCCTTTTCAAATCTATCAAACAACCTGTTAGATACTAGTAATCATTTGACCTTATAAAATTAATAGCTTAGGTATTAAGTCCTCGTGGGATCGATACTTTTTATACTACTTGAACGATACGTGCGCTTGCGTTATACGCGTGTGTTGTGTTTACGCCGGTCAAGTTTTTGGCGCCATTGCCGGGGACTTATTTATCTTTCACTATTAATTTTGGGGTTAGATACGTTACTTGTATCTAATTTCTTTTTACTTATTGTTTTTGTTTTCTTGTGTTTCAGGTTCTCAGAAACTTCATGAGACGAACTAGAAGCGTTGAACTCCGACCGCTTGACCGGAAATTGAAAGAACCATCAGACAGTTGAGAAGGGAAAGACGAGAAGGCCAATAAGCTTTAGTCAACATGGAACATGAACCTTTGAACGTTGCACCACCAATTCCCATTCGAGACAGAACCATTCCGGTGGTTGACAGACTCATTTCCTGTATTGTACTTCCTCCCTTACCAGCAAATGCGTGTGACATCAAAACATGCATTCAGATGATCCAGCAGTCAGTTCAATTCGCGGGGAATGCAACTGAAGATCCTAATGCCCACATCAGTAACTTCCTGGAAGTTTGCGGCACTTTTAACTACAACAGAGCATCATAAGAAGCAATGAGACTGCGAGTTTTTCCATATTCCCTGAAGGACAGAGCTAAAGCTTGGCTACATTCACTACCAGCAGGTTCTATCACAACTTGGAACACTTTAGCCACCAAATTTCTTGCAAAGTACTTTCCACCAGCCAGAACCGGAAAATTGAGGAACATGACATCACATCCTTTGTACAACAAGATTCAGAATCCCTCTGCGAAGCTTGGGAAAGGTACAAAGATTGCTCCGGAAATGTCCTCACCATGAGATTCCAAAATGGCTTCAAGTCCAAACATTCTATAATGTCTTTCTGGAATAATGAGAACCACAATCGATGCTGCTGCTGGAGGAGCCTTGATGGCAAAAGGAGAAGATCAAGCCTGGGACCTAATCGAAGAAATGGCCAACAACAATTCCTTGTGACCAACAGAAATGAGCATGATCTAAAGAATTGCAGGAATTTATGAAAGTGGAACCAATACAGCAGTCAACGCCAAGTTGGATCAGATATGCAAATTCATGGAGACTCTTACCACTGGATCCACAAGTTCACCATATGGAGGAGCACCAGAGTCGAACCAACTTGAAGAAACGGTGAATTTTGTCAACAATTTCAACAGACAGGGGAACAATCCATATTCCAACACCTACAACCCAGGGTGGAGGAATCATCCCAATTTTTCATGGAGCAACAATTCAGGCCAACAGCAGAACTATCCACCACCTGAATTCCACCAACAGAACAAAAGCCAGGAGCAGGCAAATGAACCAGGAATAACAGAAGTGTTGACCCACTTGAAAAAGTTAGAAGCAAAACACGACTCTCAAGCAGCAAGATATGATGCTATGTTTCAATCCTAAGTAGCAATAATTCAAAGTCAATCTGCCTTCTATTAAAGCACTGGAGAATCAAATGGGACAACTGGCAAATGCTCAGAGTTACAGACCGCTAGGTACCCTTCCTAGCACACAGAGCCAAATCCAAGGAACATGGGGAAGGAGCAATGTCATGCCATCATGTTAAAAAGTTCGGTACTGAAATCAACAAAGATGTTGGAGCCAAAACAGCTGCTGCTGAGGAAGTTCCAAAAGAAACAAAGCAACAGATGGAGGAAAAAGAAGCAAAGGAAAAAGAACAAATCACTCCACCTCCACATTTTCCTCCTCAACGTCTTTAGAAGAACAAATTGGACAAGCATTTTCTCGGTTCCTATAGATCTTCAAAAAGCTGCATATCAACATTCCATTTGCAGAAGCGTTGGAACAAATGCCCACCTATGACAAATTCATGAAAGATATTCTTTCACAACGAAAACGGAGACTTGGAGATTACGAGACAGTAGCATTAACAGAAGAATGCAGTGCCATCATTCAGAGGAAACTTCCCCCCCCGAAGTTGAAAGATCCTGGCAGTTTTTCACTATTCCTTGCGTCATAGGAGAACATAACTTTGGTAACGCTTTGTGTGATTTAGGTGCGAGTGTTAACTTGATGTGCCTTTTTCTAGTTTCAGGAAATTACAGATTGGAGAAACAATGCCAACTTCAGTCTCACTGCAACTTGCTGATAGAACGCTCGTATTTCCGAGAGGTGTAGTTGAAGATGTTCTGGTCAAGGTTGACAAATTCATTTTCCTAGCAGATTTTATTGTCCTTGATATGGAGGAAGACGCAGACGTGCCAATCATCATTGGGAGACCATTCTTGGCTACAGGTCGAACCATTATTGATGTACAAAAAGGAGAATTAACCATGAGGGTACAGGACCAAGAAATAACATTCAATCTTTTCAAGGCCATGAATTTCCCAGATGATGAAAAGAAGGAGGAAATGTTTTCAAACTTGATGTGATACACAGTACCATTCAGATGCCTGTGGAGCCTAAAGATAAAGCGTCTTTAGTACTGAAGAAGCCAATTCTTACACTACATGCAACAGAAGAGAAAAAGTTCCACCAGCTCAACGAATTGGAGGAATTTCACAATCAGCCTTTTGAGGATGCCAAATTGTACAAAGAAAAGGGCAAGAAAAGGCATGATGAGAAGTTAGTAAGCATGCAACTAGAACCAGGGCAGAAGGTACTGTTAAACAAATCAAGGGTGAAATTCTTCCCATGGAAGCCAAAATCACGGTGGTCAGGTCCATTTGTGATCACCAAAGTTTTACCAAATAGAGCCGTTGAGATACATGATCCTGACGCTAACAAAACTTTCAAGGTTAAAAACAAGCGTGTCAAGCACTACTGGGGAGAATCATTTGGGCGACAAAAAGAAAGTGTTACACTCTCAGATCCAGCTTACACGTTCGAGAAGCCAAGTCTGGCTGACGACTTTAAACTTAGCGCTAGCAGGGAGGCAACCCATGCAATTTGTGTATATATTGTGATTGGTGTGTTTTATTTTTGTGTGTTTATTTTTTGCAGATTAAGTCATTTCAAGATGGAAGATGCTCTCGCAAATCTTCACAAGCAATTTCCTTCTCTCCCTCAAAAATCTCTGATGAAAGTTTACAAAGCTCGCTTAGAACGGATGAGACTAATGATGATCAAAGGTATTCCTACTGACATTCGTTGGTTAATTGAAGCACGGGTTCGATTGGCAGGTGAGTCTTTTGACTCTTTTATTTGACATCTGCCTGGCTTAGGAAATAGCACATATGCTAAAAAGAGAAGAGCCAAAAGAATGTGTGTTTGTTATAAATGTGCTCGCATATTTTGTAATACTCGTTGTCGTTCTTTAAGAATGGTGTCCGATAACCGCGAAGATAAGATTAACTTCATTAGAGATGGCTTGAGTAAGGAGTCTTTGGATGACATATCTAAAACTCTTGAGACGCATCCTAGTGGATGTGTGTATCATGAAATTCGCATGTTATATGCACAATTCCAAAAGGAAAGACAAGTGTTAAGTCTCGGGAATCTGACTCAAAAAGACCCTGTTTGCCAATTTATAAGAAAATTGGATGGGAAGCTTGTCCCTGACGCATAGACGTCAATCAAGCCGTTACTTTTCTTGTAAATATTATATCTCTTTGTCTTTTCTTAATAATTGTGATTTGTTTTGTTGTTTTCTTTTTCTTTTTTCTCCAACAGGATCCAGACTTTTTTGACTATCACAATATTAATTAATTCGCTACTAATCGTCCTATGGAAGATACTTTGTATTTTTACTCACCCTTTTCAGGTACTATAAATTCAGCCCGTCATTGCACTTTTGAAGGCATCCAGAGTAAAACATGGAAGCCACTTCAAGAAGACTATTTGAAAACATCTGTGTGTTTTGCGGTAGTAGTGTTGTGAACTAAACCACAATACGTAGAAGCAGCACAGGAATTGGGTCGAGTCTTAGCTGCAAGGAATATGCACTTAATATATGGCGGAGGAAATCTTGGACTTATGGGGATCGTTTCAAAGGCTGTACAGGAAGGAGGCAGTCATGGTTTGGGAATCATCCCAAAACCCTTGGCAGAGGCAAATCTTATTGGATCATCAAACGGAGAGGAACTAATCGTGCCAGGTATGTCTGAACGATTGGTAGAAATGATTAACGTGCTGATGCTTTTATCGCTTTGCCAGGTGGCTTGGGTACATTGGAGGAAATTTTTATAGTTCTATCTTGGGGAACCTGAACATACACCAGAAACCGCTTGGACTGCTCAACGTTGATGGATTTTATGATTTTCTTTGTGTGTTTCTTAATGATGCTCGGAGAAATGGGTTCGTGTCAAAACCTTTGAAAGAACTCCTCTTACTGCCAGAACTGCTCCGGATCTAATTGACCAACTCTTAGCGTATGAACCACAAGTTGACCCTATCCTTTCAAAGATAAATTGGTCCGAGGACGATCGTGGTAAGATGGGTCGGATTAATCTGGATCTTAACCTTAATTTCCTGTAGATTTCAGCTAACCAGGTACGACCTTCTTAACTCTCATTTTACTGTTTAAGACATTGGGGACAATGTCTCATTTAGGTTTGGGGGGAGGAATTAGTTGATCAATACCTTGTTTTTAGTTTGTGTGTGTTATTTTTATTTTTAATCCAAAATTTTTCGAAAAATACAAAAATTGGAAAAATTTTCAAAAATTACAAAAATATTTTGCATTTTTATTTGACTAAAAAGGTGAAATTGGTAAGAGATAGCTGAGTAAGGAGTTTCCACTCCTGAGACGTATCTCAAGCCTATTTTCGAAATAAGTTAATTTTTGTTTATTTCATTTTGAATTATTTAATTTGTGAATTCTCCTTAAAACAGAGTAAAATGGATCTTCATATGCTCAGTTGACAGATATTATATCAACATATATAGTAACATACGAATATGAGCTAAATTGAAAAGTTTGTAATATTCAGTGCTCTAGTTTAATTGGAGGAAACATCTCAAAAAGCAATGGAGTAAAAAAAAAAAAAAACGTCTGAGATCCGAGTTATTAAGTCTGTAAGGGTGTTTTAACACCTAGTGCCCTAAAGCCAACTGGTTTGGGAGTCACTGGCCCAAAGCTCGTTACATGGATCGAAGATGCTGCAAAAATATATATATCTGAAGTTTGAGTAATTAAGTCTGTATGGGTGTCTTAACACCTGGTGCCCTAAAGCCAACTGGTTTGGGAGTCACCGACCCAACACTCGCTACATAGATGGAAGATATTGTATATAAATAAAAAATAGGGAAAAATCAAAGAAAAAATTCAGAAAAATGAGAAAAATTATTCCATTGCTACAAAAAGGTGTGAAATCTGATAGAACTTTTGGACAAAAATATTACTCTCTTATCAACTACACTTATGACTGTTGTGGGAAAAAATGAGTTGTTTAATATTTTGTTGGCTGTGTATATGAAGAATGGTAAAAATAATCGGAGAATTTACTTATTCGGTAATTTAGAAGGCAAGAAAACAATTAGTAACTTGAAGTAGAAGTTTCACCTGATTAGTCACTAACTTCTTTATTCTCTTTTCTCTTGTCTTTTTGCTTTTGTGTGCATTAGTTTTATTATCTTTTTACTTTGTACTTTGTAAAACGTTTGTGGGTATCGTTGCTGTAAGCCTTCACGAGACTATAACTCGTCCACTAGGGACACCTAGGGGTTTAAAGGCTTGTTGCATATGCTAAATGCAACCGTGATCCCTACGAAAGTGGCTTAGTTTAATTTTATTTTTATTTTGTTGTTTTGCTCGAGGACTAGCAAAATGTTAGGATTGGGGGTGTGATGAACGAAAAATATATCAATATTTACCGCCCCTTTAACTTAATATTTGTTTAGTTTCTCGGTTTGATGAACGTTTTGATGTGTTTTAGTTTATTTTACAGATAAAATAATATCGGGTCTTAATGAAATCATTTAGGATGAAATATGGGTCAAATAAGGGCAATTATTGGAGTTGATATATTAATTTTGGAGATTGGAAACTTGAAAGGGCGTTTTGACGAAGTGCAGTTTTGGGAATTCCAGTTTTGCGCATCTGTCGTATTTTGGACATAACGTTTTACTCAGATATGGGATTGAGCTGATTCAAGTGCCAGATTAAAGAAGACTCAAATATCTACAACTCTTAAAGAGAAACTATTTTCGAATTATGAAGAGTTCATGACCGAAATTGATGAACCATCCACAAGTGTGTGATGTGTAATTATTAAAGTCATTATCAATCATTTTCAAAAGCAAAATATAAATTAATAAATATTAATAAAAATTATCAAATCAACACCAAACAAGATAAGCAATTAGTGGAGCAATTATGGATTTGGTGGAGTAATTAGTGGAGAAATTAATAATGGATTTGGTGGAGAATTTGATGGATGATTTGATATAGGCAAAATTTTGCCTATAAATACCAAGCCATTTCATTTGTAAATTCATACTTTCTTCTTTGAAATTCCTAATGAATAAATAAGAAGTTTGTATCTTGTTTGTTTATTTACAGCTTCCAGTAATTAATTTCCGCTTTCGCACTTTCTTTTCTTTTTACTTTTCAGTTTTTTACTTTCCGCAATTTACTTTTACGCACAAACCTTTTCTTTCTTTACTTTTGCAGTTTTTTATTTTTCAAGCAATGAGGAGGTAACTCCCCTTTCCTGGGGTAAAAGGTAAAGCTTTTATTATTGCTATCTAGATTAATCTCCCTTAAATATAAAATATAAACTATTTAAAATCTGACTTAATGAGGATACCGCTATATTGGCCGGTTGGAAATTAATTATAAATTGGTTTTAACCTGACTAAGTATGGATACCGCCTGGTTGGTCGGTTGCTAATTAATTATTAATTTGACTTAATCAGGATACCGCCTATATGGCTGGTTGGTAATTATCACGCAGCGTTAATATATTATATTAAGGGAGATATCTAAAATAGTAGTAATAAAAGTTGATCCTCTAACCCCAGCATTTTCTTTTAAAGTACTTTTACTTTATTAATTTCAGTAATTTACTTTCACTTTTCAGCAATTTACTTTTAGTATTTAATTTAATTTTTTTTTACTTTTTACTTTTTTACTTTACTTTTTACTTTTTAGCAATTTACTTTTCAGTATTTAATTTTCAGAATTTACTTTATATCTTTTATTTTATTTAAATTTTTACTACCCGTAATATATGTCGTAACTAAGCCAGTTATCTGGGGTTGTGATGAAATCCAATATCACCGGTTTATAAGGGGTTAAATTATAGTTTGGGTAATATAAAGGTTTATTTATTGAGTCTTAATCTTAATGTTTTTTATTAACTGGCCATTAATAAAATTGAACTGGTAAACTTAAAATGAACTAGACATAGGGATTTTAAGTTTAAGACCTTAGACTCAATAGCCCACGATCTTCCTTGAGGATAGATAACCCTTTAATAGATTTCCTTACAGGATAGGAATATACCTGTCGGGCGGGGGTAGCCATAATTGGAACTTAATCTTAATGAATCCAGGTAATTTGGTTGACATAGACATATGGTTCAATTAGGTTATACTGGATATTTGTAGTTGACCATCGGAAGAGGCTTTTACATAATTTAGTGTTCCAGGTTAATAAATCAATATTTTATCCAACTATAAGATAACCACTTCATCTTTAAAATGATATTGGAAGAAATCACAACCCTAGATAGTTTTTAATAGTGAACTTTCTTAAACCTACTTTCGAACAATTTTATTTACTTATTTTTAAATTTAGAATCGTCACCTTTTCAAATCTATCAAACAACCTGTTAGATACTAGTAATCATTTGACCTCATAAAATTAATAGCTTAGGTATTAAGTCCTCGTGGGATCGATACTTTTTATACTACTTCAACGATACGTGCGCTTACGTTATACGCATGTGTTTACGCCGGTCAACTAATCTCACAAAGATCACCGAACAGTTGCAAGCTTTGACCGCCACTGTGGCCAATGGTGATGAGACCTCTATTCTTGACAACGACAAGCAAACCGGTTTATGAGATAGAAAGAATCTTGGAGCGAGCAGAAATGATAGAATAGCCATTCAGAAGTGGCTTCTCAATATGTGAGTTTGAAGTGATAACTATACAAAAGACAAGCGAATGACATTCAGCTGAAGTGTTTAGAAAATAAGAAGCTTGAAAGGCAATGGAAACAGTACTGCCGGTGGAAGTTAAGATACAGTCCATGAGGGTATTATCAGAAGCAGAGTTACCTGAACAAGAATGGGCCTCACAGAGATTTGAACAGTTGGTATTGCTCGATAAGAAGATTAAGAACATCTGTTAGTATCTGAGAGAACTAAAGATGTTGTCTTAAACTATGGAGATGGAGAACTTGAAGTGACTGGGATCACTACTGCAAAGTTTCCAAACAATTAAAATACTACGGTACTATAAAGTTTGAATAACAGGGACAGTGAGCTGGAAATCTTCCTAGCAAGATAACTGTTGCCGAATAAACAACAAATGCGGATTATTGCTGCAGCTGAGGCAGCAATAGAAGACCATCTGGGTCGAAAATAAATCTAATAAGATTAGATAAAGTTCTGTTAGCAGCTGAGCTAGGCGTCAGCATAGGCTAAGAATTAAGGTCTCATCGACGATCCAGATATATACTTCTATATCATCTGATTCGTTCGGATCATACATCGTGGCGATGTGATGATCGTGTAAATCGCGTCAGATGATAATTAAGCAAATCCGCTGACGAAAACCTTTCCTCAGCAATTTGAGCGAATTGTACATAGTTCGGGTGTTAGACACTCGAGTGACTGGCTATGTGCCAAGTGGGAGATTGTTGGATAATATGACCCATAGCGTCACTATTTGCACAGATCATTGTGTTGTTGTAGCAAATTAACTATGTAATAAGGAAATTGCACTCTCATCATTTGTGATTAGATCACCATAGATATATAAATGAAGAGAGGTCCCTATGATTAGTTCCTGGATTGAGATGATATGAGACAATATCAGTCCACGAAGGATTAATCATTAAATATCCCTAGCCGTAGTATTATCGAGACTGGACATCGATAATGCGGAATAGGCTAGTATTGCACTTGTGCGCGTTGTGAGGGCACAACGGCATAGTTCTCATATATATAAGTATTGGATACTTGTGCAAGTGCGATAGGAGGTCGTGTTTCACCGATGGTACGAGAAACAGCTTCGCTCTGAATAGACCCTTCGGAATCCCATTGGTATTATGACTAGGTGTCTATGGGAGGCCGAAATCAAGGTAGGTGTGTATAGTCTTAACCTGAGACTTACATCGCTAATACTTACGACAATCGGTAAACTTTGGTTTTGGTGGTGGGGGATCTTAACTGGTTCTGTGTTCACCTCTTCTGGGTTTTTCAGAGAATCGTAGTGTATTGGATGTGATGTCAAGACGGAAGTGTCACTCCAGTCATAATGGAGATGATGTCACGCAGGATACGGTATTAGTGCTCTTAAAGTGATGCGCATCCAATCGTGATATTATGACCAGGTCATGAATATCCGATTATAGAGACTAGTTACCAGACATCCGATATGTGTTTCGGACGGGGCAGACACTTATCCAGCCCCAGCCCTAGCACGTGATTATCCGATACTGGGCCGATATGCACAATACATTATATACTACTACGCTTGATACATATCTTAATATTCTTAAATGGATATGTCCGGAGAATTGGGTAGACTTGGTGCTTTGCTAGGAGTCGACCTTGTCTCGTAAATCGGTAGAACGTAGTACTTGGTACGTACGTGATTCGGATACTCCGACGACCGTATTTACTGCCAGATTATCCGGGGATCTCATGGGTCGCTTCCCGATAATCCACCGATGACGCACAACTCGCACTCTTGAATAATCTGGGATTATAAAGAAGAGAGAGAGAATTAATCTAGGATTAATACGGAGATGTTTTATCCGGGATAAAATGTCGTCTAAAGAGAGAGAACGATTAATTCGGAATTAATCGATGTATTAATATATTCGATATATTAGACGAAATTAGATTTCGACGCGGAATTAAAATCAGATTTTAAATTCGGGCAAACGAGTTAATTTAGAATTAATTCGTTAGCGACGTAAATAATAATTTCGCTAGGCGCAATTATTTATTTAAATTCGATTGAATTAACGTCGCGACGTAAGCTCGGTATTTCGGAAATATCGAACCCGAACGCGTGAGTGCACGTGGCCCACTTTCATTTGGAAACGTGTGGGGCCCACATGACACATGTCATTCTAATGCATTGCATGTAGATTGTGTACATTGCACTCAATGTCATTGCATGGAGTTTGAGTGTTTGACACTCTAAGCCATTGCATGTTTTGTGTCATAAATTTATTATTAATTTAATAAATATTATGGCATAAATATAAATTGATTTTTGGTAAATCATTTTAATTTTTTACACAATTTCATCTCTCTAAAAACTCTCTCCCCTCTCTCACGCAAATTGCTCACTGGTTTTGAACCAGTTTTGGGCGTGAATAAGGGAAGCAAGGGTTGGGTTTTCATGGTGAAAACCGCAAGTGCTAGCACACTACGAGTCTTGCGAAGGTGGTAGGGAGGTTCACCCATGAGCCGGGATCCATCGGACGAAGCTCGGAGCTCCGTTTCTTCACTCAATTTCTGTTATTGTAGGACAGTGGACTGTTGCAGTGGTGAGATCAAGGCAGTGCGTTTTTGGGTTTGAATCGTCTCCAAATCGACATAACCGATCAATGTGAGTATTCCGCTACCTCCGTTGGTGTGTTCACACATTATTTCATGTCTTGATTTGATCTTGGGACTTAGAATAAACCAACACATGGAAAGCTTCATAATCAATGTCGATGGACAAGAAGTTGTCTTGACTTTGGCCAACAAACCACAACTTGGACAAGACATCAATATGTAACAAAGCCTTCGTGATTCAAACACATCCTTGACGGACAAAGGCCTTGACTTTGGTCAACAAGCCAATGCCAGTCTCGGATCTTGAGTAAGAATCACTCAATGGAAGGAAAAACGCTTAATATTATTTGAGGGTTTTTCGCATGCAAATTGGCAACCAATTTATTATCTTTGTTAAGGTCTCATCATCATACACCCTTAAACAAGCATTCTAAAAACATAATAAAGCGCATATAAATAAATTAATAATGATATGCGGATGGATACTTTACATTGATCCTAGATCAAATCTCTCTCTTTCTCTCTCTCCTGCTAGCACAAGTATTACTTCTACCCGTTACACTTCACTTCTAAAGAAACCTCATTTACATTGAGGGGAATATGTGAGAAAAGAATACAAAGAATAAGGAGGTAATAAGGCTGGACACGCAGGTCCAATTAATAAATCAAATTTATTACAAAAATTTCTAAAATTGCCCCACCCATCTAATTTCAATCTGATATACATTATTCATGCATCGCAACCATGTATTCACACAAGCATGTTATCAATCAATCTAATCAAATTAACTAATCTGATAATTAGTGACCATCCAATGTTCAAACAACGATTTGATTTTGCTCGAGTCAAACTCATTTTGTGAATAAGTACTCAAAGTACGAATTCTTGAATTAAATTAAACTACATAATTAAATCCAATTCAATTTGTATTTAATACTAATTCACTATATAATTCCAAATTAAATATTACTCTTTATTAATAAATCTTTACGACTTAAATACCAAATTTAATCGCTACGGGTCTCAAAGTCCAATTAATATCCAATATTAATTTAATTAAAGTCCAATGGGCTTTTAATTAATTTCTTTAAGGCGTGGACTTTTGGTCAACTCGGGTCAAACCCAAAAACCAAAGTCCAATCCGGGAGTTACCCCATAAGCCCATAAATAAATTTAGGTCCATTAGGCCCAATTAAACTTTAAAGGTCCATTAGTCGCATTTGGGCTTTATGGAAGCGGTTTTGGGCCCAATTGGATCCAACCAATTTAGCATAAAACCCAACTTGGTACAACCAAGCCCAATAAGCCCAATAACAACATAACAAGCCCAATCCAATTTTAAGCCCAAACAATTTAATTCAAAAATTCCAAATTTCTCAATTAAATTACCTAAAGTGTAATTACACAATTAATTACCCAATCAATATTTCCAAAACACAAATTTGTCTAATTAATCATGCTTATTAACATTAAATCATGTCCAACATAATTTAATCAAAAATCAAACCCAATACATGCTTCTCATGTCCGGCCAATAAGGGGATTTCATGTCCAAATCAAATTCAATCCAATTAAATCTAATTCAAACATAAATCAATATTCCCAACATGATTCCAACTCATCCAATGAATCAAAAAAGCAAAATCCAAGACATTTAGGGTTCATGTCATTTTCGGCCAAGCCACAAAATATTGGGGAAATTTGTTCCAAACACAATTTCTTCAAATTGATCCAATCAATCATCAATTAAAACCATTTAAGAAGCATACTAATTCATCAAATTTCACTAAATCATGCTAAAAAACGTTTTACCCAATTTTACCCTAAAATAAAATTTTCATGCTCAATATTGGGTCAAGATACCATTATTGGAATTCTCTAAGGTCCCAAGGATCATTCAAGCATAAAATAACATGTGAATACATTCAAGGAGTTGTGGAATACTCACAATGATCGGTTGAGACGATGCGTTGAAGACAAAAACATTTTTTGCGCTCCACTGGAAGTCACGGCAGTGAGCTTTCTGGTTGTCCTCCATTTTCGGTTTTGGCTTGATCCATTAAGCTCCAAGCTTTGTTTGGTCATTCCTTGCTCATGAAGTGAGTTCCCTATCACCTTTGTATGGCTCCTATGTGTGCTAGCACCTTGATGATTTGCCACAAATCATCATTTTCTTCCCCTTGAACTCACGGTTTATGGTAGTAAGCAGAAGAGAATTTCAGCCCCTTGGGCGTGTGTGTGAATGAAGTGAGGAAGAGAGAGAGTTGTATGGTTGTTGGATGTATTGGTGTATCTAATACACTTTTTCTAATTTTAAAAATCAAAATAAAACATATACAAATAATAAACAATTGTAAATGTCAATCAAGCTTTTCAAAAAAGCTTTCCAACCACTCACATCACTATTCACATCAATCAAGTTGTCAAGTCACATCACTCAAAGTGACAAGTGATTTGACGCTTGAAGTGACTAGCGATTTGACGCTTGATGTGACTTGCATGCCGCACTCGAATTCGAAATGTGAATGCGCTCGCAAACTATCTCGGGATCGGGTTCGTTAATTCCAAATTAACGAATTTTTTCGTTGCGTCGTAATTAAATCTAATTTAATTAAATAATCATGCCTAGCATAATTACTATTCATGTCGCTAACGAATTAATTCTAAATTAACTCGTTCGCCCGAATTAAAATCTAATTTTAATTCCGCGTCGAAATCCAATTTCGATTAATCGAATATATTAATTTACCGATTAATTCCAAATTAATCGTTCTCTCTCTTTAAATGATATTTTATCCTAGATAAAATATCTCCGCAATTAATCCAGATTAATTTTCTCTCTCATCTAATTAATCCCAGATTAATTAAAGTGCGAGTCATACGTCATCGGTGAATCTTTCGGGAAGCGACCCATGAGATCCCCAGATATGTTGGCAGTAAATTCGGTCGTCGAACTATCCGAACACGTACGTACCTAGTACTACGTTTATACCGATTTACAAGACAAGGTTGGCTTCTAGCAAAGCGCCATGCCTACCCAATTCTCCATAAACATGCTTAGAGGAATAAGCGATCTATATCAGGCGTAGTATACGTAGTATTGTGTATGTCGATCCAATATCGGATGATCACATGTAGGGCTTGGGGCTGTACAGTGTCTGCCATGTACGAAGCATATATCGGATTACGAGTAACTAGTCTCTTTATTATCGGATAATCATGACCAAGTCATATTATCCCGATGGTTGCAACCCTTTAGAGAACCAGTTATGTATCCTACGCGATCATCATCTCCATATGACTGGAGTGACACTTCCATCTTGACATCACACCCAACAGACTACGATTCTCAATATACCCAGCAGAGGCGTACACAGAACCTGTTAAAGCCTTGGACGACCAAAACCAAAGTATAATAATTGTCGCAAGTATTAGTGGTGCAAGTCTCAGGTTAAGACCAAATACACCTACCCTGATTTCGGACTTCCATAGACACATAGTCATACTACCAATGGAATTCCGAGGGGGTCTATCCAAGCAAAGCTGTTTCCCGTACCATCGGTAAAACACAACATCCTATTACACTTGCATGAGTATCCTATACCCAAATATATGATAACTATGTCGTTTGTGCCCTCACATCACGCACAAGTGTAATACTAGTCTTTTACATATTTATCGATGTCTGATCTCGATAATACTCTGACTAGGGATATTTAATGATTTATCCTTCGTGGACTGATACTGTCTAATATCATTCTCAATCCAGGAACAAATCATAAGGACCTCCTATCATTTATACATCTAGGTGATCTAATCACAAATGATAATAGAGCAATCTCCTTTGTCACATAGTTAATTTGTACAACAACACCATGATCTGTACAAATAGTGACGATATGGGTCATAATTGTCCAACAGGAGTACCGCCACACATGCATACGTACACATCACATGCAATCATTTTTTTTATTCTGTTTTTTTTTTGTTCGCATGTCACGAAGAAAAGAAGGAAAAACGGAAAAATACAAGCAAGCTGAGAGCAACAAAATAGTATCAACAATTTTCAAGAATGGATCCCCAAGGTTGAGGCCCACACATGATCATCAGTTTTGGGAATGAACCTCAGGGTCGAGGCCCGCGTTACCAGCAGTTTTCGAGAATGAATCCCAAGGTCAAGGATCACACTATCAGCAGTCGAAAGGAAGAATTCCAATGAAAAAAAAAGTCCTTGATGGTTAGGCATATGTCTGGTGATGACATTGTTTACTGTAGGAAGAAACTTTAGAAACGATAAGTGCGAGATGTGCTCTCATCTGGTATTCTGAGTGGTTGATCTCGGTTAGACTCCCGAGCACTTGATTACAAGATCTTAGCAGTGGAAGCCTGAGTAGTCGATGAGATGACTAGTTGAAAAGATAGCGGATCGGTGAATGACCATTTGCTTAGATGTTCATCCTGAGTTACTCGAGTTACGATATGTGGTATGGTTGGAAACGAAGAAATGTCTCTAAAGGAAAAAATGAACCACCTATAATCGATAAGCGTAAAGCTACCCATGGGCGAGTATTAGGACCACCATGAGGAGAAATGCTACCTTAAAGGGTAGGTGTGTCGAATGAAAGAAAAGAGAAAGAAAGAAAGAAAAGGAAAAAGGAATAATAAAAAGAAAGTTCAAAATAAAAAGAAAGAAAAGAAAGAGACGAAAAAAAAAACATATCATGTTGAGTACGAGGAAGTAACCACAGAGTATGATCAAGACATCTAGGTTGGTTAGACCCACTGATCCAATTCTCCGAGACAAGATCATCGAATTGGCTTACTTAAGGACTAAGCTGCGAAAGAACCTTGGCACACACACACTGGGAGTCTAGTTCAGATCACTCGCTCAGACGGTCGGATTTGAGCGTATCAAGTACTTTGAAGGTTCTCTGGTTTCGACACGAAGCATCCTTTGAGGAAGAAAATATGTTTAGCTATCGGGATTATCTCGTGAGAAGTAGTATTTATGAAAGCAACAAAAGAACAGAAAGATGGATAAAGTATGGGGGTGACCTGCCCACCTTTTTCTTATACAGCGCGGTTCGGGGATAAATCACCATCAGTATCAGTTTTGGGGACGAGTCTCAGGGTTCAGGCCCGCGTCATCAGTATCAGTTTTTGGGAATGAGTTTCCAGGGTTGAGGCCCACACATCATCAGAATGCCGGGTATGGCACTCCGGTTATGGAGACACAACCGCGACGCCTCGGGTATGGGGTTTAGCACGCCGGGTATGGCACTCCGGGTATAGAGACACTGTTGGAATTTTCTAAGCATCCCAAGATCATTTCAAGCATTGAAAATAAGTGCGAATACAACGAGGGAGTTGCGAAATACTCACATCGATCGGTTGAGCGACACGAAGATGAACAAAGATATGGTTTCTGCCCACTGTCACAGCTCATGGCAGTCCACTTTTTTCCTCCTCCAAATTCGGCCATGGATCATCTTTAAGGCAAGCTCCAAGCTTGTGTTGATTCCAAGCTCATGGGTGGACTTCCCTATCACCTTCGCATGTCTCTCGGAGTGCTAGCTCTTGATGATTTTACCGTAAAATCATCACACTTTTGCTTCCCATTGCTCTCGGCATTTCCCAGAAAAACCAGAACAAAAACAGCCCAAATGGGCGTGAAGAAGAGAGGAAAAATGGCTCCAATTTTCGTGAACCATGAGAGAGAGAAATGAAAGATGTGTTAATTAAAATTGGTAATTGATTTTCCAAATCATATACACAATTTTGGCTTTAAAAAAGTCAAACCATTAAAGCCATTAACCACTACATCAATCAATCAATCAATCACATCAATCAATCAAATTGTCACATCGCTCAAAGTGACATGTGATTTGACGCTTGATGTGACTAGCGATTTGAAGCTTGATTTTACTTGCGTGCCGCACTCGAATTCGAAATGCTAATGCGCTCGCAAATAATTCCGGGCTCGGGTTCGCTAATTCCAAATTAACGAATTTTCCATTGCGTCGTAATTAAATCTAATTTAATTAAATAATCATGCCTAGCATAATTACTACTCACGTCACTAACGAATTAATTCTAAATTAACTAGTTCGCCCGAATTAAAATCTAATTCTAATTCCGTGTCGAAATCCAATTTCGTTTAATATATCGAATATATTAATTATCGATTAATTCCAAATTAATCGTTCTCTCTCATTGAATGATATTTTATCCCAGATAAAATATCTCGGTAATTAATCCCAGATTAATTTTCTCTCTCATCTTATTAATCCCAGATTAATTAAAGTGTGAGTCATACGTCATCGGTGAATCTTCGGGAAGCGACCCATGAGATCCCCGGATATGTTGGCAGTAAATTCGGTCGTCGGGCTATCCGAACACGTAAGTACCTCGTACTACGTTTATACCGATTTACAAGACAAGGTTGGCTTCTAGCAAAGCGCCATGCCTACCCAATTCTCCAGAAATATCCTTACAGGAATATAGTGATCTATATCAGGCGCAGTATACGTAGTATTGCGTATGTCGATCCAGTATCGGATGATCACGTGCTAGGCCTGGGGCTGGAATTGTGTCTGCCCCGTACGAAGCACATGTCGGATGTCTGGTAACTAGTCTCTATATCGGATAAACATGACCTTGTCATTTTATCCCGATGACTGCAGTACACAAGAGTACTAGTACCATATCCTACGTGACATCATCTCCACTATGACTGGAGTGATACTTTCATCTTGACATCACACCCAATACACTACGATTCTCAATATACCCAGCAGAGGCGTACACAGAACCTGTTAAAGCCCCGGACGACCAAAACCAAAGTATATCGATTGTCGCAAGTATTAGCGGTGTAAGTCTCAGGTTAAAACCAAATACACCTACCCTGATTTCGTACTTCAATAGACACATAGTCATACTACCAATGGAATTCCGATGGGGTCTATCCAGAGCGAAGCTATTTCCCATACCATCGGTAAAACACAACCTCCTATTACACTTGCATGAGTATCTTATACCCAAATATATGAGAACTATACCGTTATGCCCTCACAACGCGCACAAGTGTAATACTAGTCTTTTACATATTTATCGATGTCCAATCTCGATAATACTCTGACTAGGGATATTTAATGATTTATCCTTCGTGGACTGACACGGTCTCATATCATTCTCAATCCAGGAACAAATCATAAAGACCTCTTATCATTTATCTATCTTGGTGATCTAATCACAAATGATAAGAGTGCAATCTCCTTTGTCACATAGTTAATTTGTACAACAACACCATGATCTGTACAAATAGTGACGCTATGGGTCATAATTGTCCAACAGACACAACTGCGACACCTCGGGTATGGGGTTTAGCACGCCGGGTATGGCATTCCGGGTATGGAGACACACCGCGACACCTCGGGTATGGGGTATGGCACTCCGGGTATGGAGACACAACTGCGACACCTTGCGTATGAGGTTTAGCACGCCGGGTATGGCACTTCGGGTATGAAGACACAACTGTGACACCTCGGGTATGGGGTTTAGCATGCTGGGTATGGCACTACGGGTATGGAGACACAACCGTGACACCTCGGGTATAGGGTTTAGCACGCCGGGTTTGGCACTCCGGGTATGGAGACACAACCACGAAACCTTGGGTATGAGGTTTAGCATGCTGGGTATGGCACAACAATATCAACTCAGTTCGAAGCAACAGGCAAGTCAAGTGGCAGCTGGCGAGCCAGGTAAGTAAAAATGCATGCATAACTTTGATAGGATTGTCATTGTCACACACTGCACAAGTCCCATCAAAGTGGGGGCGACTGTAGGCACTGCATTTTTGCATATAAGTCCCGATGATGAGTCTCACATGGAGGCACTACTCTTTAAGTTGTTGAAGTCGCGAGAAACGGACCCCGAAGGGAGAAGTCATAAATCAATACCTTGTTGGATTTAATTCGTTTGCTTAGCTTCGGGTTTGCTCGTTGGACCTCTGTTTTAAAACTTACCCTCGTCCCAAACCTACACCCAAGCCAACACACCATCAACCACACGCCCAAGCCCATCAACTAACCATCCTACACGCCCATAAGCCTCCAAGCCCATTAAATCACATCCAAAAATATTCAAACACATTAAACACATGTTAAAATCCCATAAATCATTTTCCTAATTATATTAAATCACATGCCTAAACTAAATAAAATCAAATCAAATCCCATAAATCACCTTCCTAATTAAATTAAATCACTTGCCTAAATTAAATAAAATCAAATCAAATCTCATAAATCACCTTCCTAATTAAATCAAATCAAATCAATTTACCTTCCTAAATTAAATGGATCCCTTCCTTGTAACACAGTAATTAAAAGATATCCTCGTAATTACACAATATTTCTTTCCTACCCATACAAGGTAAACTCTAGCCCCCTATTATAAAAAAAACACCTCATTCTCCCCACCAACTAATTCATGGCCTCAAAAAAAGAATAAACCCTAAGAACCCTAATCCTCTCTCTGGCAACACTCTCTCTCTCGCCTCTCTCAAAACCAACAAACAAAATAAACCCTAAATTCATTCTCTCTCACTGGAACGCACACAGCAAACACAAGCAATATACACAAAGCAAAAAAATCTTCAAGCCTCTACACTCAACCGACACGCAGCAACTGCCCACTGCACCAAAGCCATTAAAAAAGACCCACACACGGAACTCATTCACGGCACAAACAACAAAATCCCCCTCACTCACGGCAAACAACAACAACACAAGAAAACAAAACCTAAGCACACGTCAGCAACAAGAGCAGCTCACCAACGTGGACAACCCTTCACTAAAGCACTAAAGCAAAAACGAACAAAATCTGCTTGGACGTGAGGCAGAAGCAGACCAACACATACAGCCTTGACGTAAAGAACAGCCCATGCACCAACGAAACAACAACCCCCAAATAACCCATGCATCACCGAAACAACAGCCCCAAACTGCACCCTTAAATTACCGCAAACTGCGGCCAGAACACCCCTTTAATTACAGCAAACTGCACCCACAAAATAGTCCTTATATCACCGAAAACAGTCCAAAAAAATAGCAGCTCAAAACAGCAAAGAACAGATAAAATAGTAGCCAAAAACAGCGAAGCAACAAAGGAAAATATTGAACCGGTGAACCAGAAAAGTTGCGGAGCATTAACCCTTCCGATGGCCACGTAACGCACTTCCAAGAAGCGACTTAAAATGTAAGACCTGAGGGCACCATTTGTTATATTTATTTTATCGTCCTGGAAACGGCATGCTCAGTTGGACGTGGAATACGTCCAACCGGGTATGCGAAGTCCTACATTGAAAACGGCCAAGTTCTTTGGTCACATATTTATTATTCCGCATTTATTTCGTATTATTCGTCTTTTATTATTTCGCATTTAATTCATGTTTATGGTTGTTTTATTGTTCCTCATTTATCTATTTAATATGTTCATGAGATTGTGTGCTTGCCGTTATTCCAATTTACTTTTATGCATGCAAACTTAGATATAGGTTGTATGCGAACTTAGATATAGGTTATATGCAAAATTAGATATAGGTTATATGCAAACTTAGATATAGGTTATATGCAAACTTAGATATAGGTTGTATGCGAACTTAGATGTAGGTTATTCTTGCATATGTGTGTTGCGTAGACTCAGTTATATTATTACATAAATCCGTTCATTACAAGTGGCATAAGTAAGGGACCATTCCGAACCCAACGGTTTGAGGTCTTCCTTTGCGAGGGGTGAGTGCGGCCTTAAATCATTTTCCTAGTTCACACTGGGTGGCGACTCCATTTTATTTCTCCGGTGTAGTCCCTCCGTACTCCCAACCGGGCCGCGAGCCTGGAACAACGTCGCCGATTTCTGTGTCCTACACTAGTCCTGCCAAGGTACTAATTATGCCAAAATCGTATAAAACCATCCATATAGGTGGTAGCAAGATAAAAGCAACCATAAAGGCGGTAGTAAGATAAAACCAGTCATATAGGAGGTAGCCAATTTTGTCAATAATTAATCTAGATCTAAATCAAGTTTTAATCATTAGATTACAATTTATTTATTATAATGTAGGCGAGATTGATCTAAGTTTTCATTATAAAAGCTTCACCCATTACCCCAACGGAAATAAATTAGCTGCTCATTTTGTAATTAAAAATACTCCTAATTTTATTACATAAAGAAAAAGACATTACAGAAAGCTTTAAATAAATAAACACACAAGATACTCTCTCTCCAAAATCTATAGAGGAATTCAGAAAGAAAATATGAAAATTTCTTCTACCATAGGCTTCAATTTATAGGCAAAGTTTGGTCGGCGCGTCGCAATGCGCATGCCACGTTGGGGACACTTGTTGAGAGAATAGCACATTCCGTGATGTCTTCGTCTTATTAGGCACGTCGCGACGCGCATATATTTTCGTGATGTGATACGGAAGCTAAATTTCCATTTTTGCCCTTTTCCAAGTCTGGTTTGTCTTGTCGACCTTCCAAGCAGTATTTTACCTACCAAATAACAAAAATAACACAATAAAAACACTCAAAACATAACTTAAAATATTATTTGAATAAGGAGATTAGTGAAAGTACAAGTGTAAAATGATTTATTTATCGTATAATAAATATGCACTTTTTAATGTTCATCACACCCCCCCAACCAGCTTATTACTAGTCCTTAGTAATTCAAGCAAAATCTAAAAGCATAATTCTTATCTACGTTAACAATTGTTTTATTTCTTTCTAAATGATCAAATAAATGACTTCTCCTGTACTTTTTACCATTCTTCCATATACTCATAAAATAAGGTATTAATCAATATATTGTGCCCACAATATCCACATGTATTTGTTGAAAAGAGAGTAATATTTTTATCCTAAAATTATGTTAGAGTTTACACTTTTTGGCAGTGACAGTTTATTTATAAACATATCTTCAATCCTTGTATCGAACTTTGGGCTAGTGACTCTCAAACTAGTTAGTTTTATGACACTAGGTGTTAAGACACCCCTACGAACTTAATGGCTTAGATCTCAGATATTAAAAAGAAAAAGTGTCTGATTTCCTTAAGTTTTCTTTTTAACCCTTGTAACGAGCTTTGGGCCAGTAATTTCCAGTCCAGTTGGCCTTAGGGTACTAAGTGTTAAGGCACCCCTACAGACTTAATTGCTCGAGTTAAAAAGGCTACGAAAATTAACTTTATTTTTTTAAGCCTACCATTTTACGCGAACAATCACTGCTTACTGAGGCCAGATGTCCGGTTATTGAGTAAAAGCTTTATTAAACTAAATCAAGTCTACCATTTTACGCGAACAATCACTGCTTGTTGAGGCAAGATGTCTGGTTACTAAGTAAAAGCATGATTAGTTTTTTTTTTTAATATATATAGATATATATATATATATATATATTTCACTGCCTTTAGGTGTTACCTCTAGCAGACTAGAGAACTGAATATTACAAAATTTTCACTTACCACCCATGATCATATGTTACCATGTTATTGATAATATATGTCAGATGAGTATATAAAGATCAAATTTAATCAATATTATGGAGAATTCACAAATTTAAATGATTCAAAAAAAAAGGAACAACAAATAACTTGTTACGAATTATATTGAGATGCGTCTCATGAGTGAAAACTCCTTACACAACCACCTCTGAACAACAATTCCACTTGGTTTATAAAAAAATTTATTGTTAGTTTGTGTGTATATATATGGATATATATCCTTACACACAAAATAACAACAAAGTAAAATATTTTTTTAAAATAAAAACAGCAATGAAACATGAAAATTATCTAGTAAACTATCCCATCCCCCCAACAAAAATGAGACATTGTCCCCAATGTTTAAAGAAATATAAGTAGAGTTTAGAAGATATCACCTGGTTAGTGTGGAATTGATAGTTACAGCTACGACTAAATATTACAGATTAAGTTCCAGGTTTATTTTGCACTTTTTGCCACTATCGTTACCAGACGAGTTCAATTTGGAAAGGATAGGGTCGATTTTTGGTTCATAAGCTAAGAGTTGATCAATTAAATCATCAGCTTTTCTTGCAGTTAGGAAGATATCTCTTACCGGTTTTGAAATAAACCCATTTCTTTTGGCATCTTCAAGAAATACAAGAAGAAAAATCGAAAAATCCATTAACATTAAACAGCCCAATGGGTTTTTGGTGAATATTCAAGTTTGCCCATAACGCAACTGTGAATATTTCTTTCAAAGTTCTTAGCCCACCTGGTAAAGCAATGAAAGCATCAGCATGATTGATCATTTTAGTGAGTCTTTTAGACATACCTGGGACAATACATTCTTCTCCATTTGATTTTCCGATGATGTTGTCCTCTGTTAAGGGTTTCAGAATGATCCAAAAACTTGACTACCACCTTCTTGTACAGCCTTTGAAATACACCCCATCAATCCAAGATTGTCACCGTCATATATTAAGTGCATGTTTCTGTTTGCCATAACTCTACCCAATTCTCTTGTAGCCTCAACGAATTATGGTTTAGTTCCAGAGCTAGTTCCACAAAACACACAGATATTAGTGAATCGTCATTTTGAATTGTCTCCATTTGTGTTATCTCTCTTAGCTAGATGTATTGAAGAGAGAGAAGTGACGAGATGAATTTATAGATCCTGAAAAGGGTGAGTAAAAATACACTAATATCTGAAAAATGACAATTATTAGGAAAATAGATTGTGAATAAAAAGGTTAGATACTGTCGGTAAAAAGTAAATCAAAACAGTAATTTAAAGTAAAGGAAATACACGCAATAATTTTAAAAAAATATATACTGGTAGTTGTGATTGTGGCACACATCTTCCTCAGATTTTACGTCCAATAACGTCTTGAACGCCCTCTATGGGTCAGGAATAGGCTTCCCATCCAACTTCTTATAAATTGGCACAGGGTCTTTTAAAGTCAGATTCCCGAGACTGTATTGTTGTCTTCTTTTTTGAAATTGTGTACGTAACTTGCGATCTCTCGGTGAACATATCCACTAGGATGCGTCTCAAGTGTCAATGATATATCATCCAAAGACTCCTTACTCAAGCCATCCCTAATAAATTGAATTTTATCTTTGCGATTATCAGACATCATTCCTAAAGAACGACAACGAGTGTTGCACGTACAACGTGCACACTTATAGAAAACACCTAATTTTTTAGCTCTTCATTTTTTAGCATAGGTTATTTTCCCTAAACCAGACACGTAATAAATGAAAGAGTCAGATGACTCACCTGCCAAGCGAACTTTTACTTCAATTACCCATCATATATCATTAGGAATACCATGAATCATAAGAAGCCTCATCCTTTCTGTGCGAGCTTTATAAATTTTTGTCAGAGAATTTTGGGGAAGATAAGGAAAATGTTTGCGGAGGTTTGTGAGAGTTTCTTCCATGCTTTGGTTTGTAGAGAATTAGTAATTTTAGGAGACTGAAATAATCGACTTTGAGTCACGGAGTACCGTTATCCGTTGTTTTACCGGGGTGTGAGATAAAAAATAGAAAAGACAAAAATGCTGCAAAACTAAGAAAAATGGAAATTAGAGAAATATTAAACAGAAAATAAAAGGAACTTCATCAATCAATGTATATTGGGTTTGACAGGAAAAACGTTTCTTGAAATTTTGAGCACTCCAAAAATGGTTTCAGACGCTGTCCATTCACTTTAAATACATCACCATCCCTAGGATTCTGAATGTCAATAGCCCCGTATGGGTAAACATGTTTCACAATGAATGTGCCACTCCATTTGGATTTTAATTTTCCAGGAAATAATGAAGACGAGAATTATAAAGAAAAACCTTTTGACCAACTTCAAATTTTTCGTGAAATTTGACTATCATGAAGGCCTTAGTTTTAGCTTTAAGAATTTTCGTATTCTCATATGAATCATTCTTTAACTCTTCAAGTTCATTTAATTGTAATTTATGTTCATGACCGATATTTTCAAGGTTTGAATTGAATGCTTTAATAGCCCAATATGCTTTATGCTCAAGTTCTACAGGCAAATGACAAGGTTTTCCATAAACAAAACAATAGGGGGACATTCCCAAAGATGTTTTGAAAGTTGTTCGATATGCCCAAAGTGCATCAGTTAGTCGACGAGACCAATCTTTGTGATTTGGGTTAACTTTTTTTCTAAAATTTGTTTAATTTCCCTATTCGCTAATTCAACTTGACCATTTGTCTGGGGGTGATATGAGGTGGAAACTTTGTGTGTGAATCCATACTTTTTTTCATTAAGGACTCAAAGGGTCTATTACAAAAGTCTTTACCTCCATCACTTATGATGGCCCGAGGGATTCCAAATCGACTCAACATGTTTTCTTTTTAAAAATTTGATCACAGTTGTGTGATCATTGTTCTGACAAGGAATTGCCTCGACCCATTTTGAGACATAATCAACTGCAACTAAAATATATAAAAATCCAAATGATGGTGGAAATGAGCCTATGAAATTTATCCCCCAACAATCAAAGACTTCGATGAAAATGATGGGATTTAAAGACATCATGTTTCTTTTTGAAATGGATCCCAACTTTTGACAGTTTTCATAAGTTTTGCAGAAAGTGTGTGAATCTTTAAAAATGGTGGGCCAATAAAATCCACACTACAAGATTTTTTACAGCGGTTTTCTTAGATGAAAAATGACCTCCACATGCTTCTGAAAGAAAAATTGAATAACACCACTTATCTCACTGTCCGGTATACATCACCTGAAAATTTAATCAGGGCAATATTTAAACAGATATGGATCATCCCAATAGAATCTTTTGACTTCGGTCAAAAAATTCCTCATATCTTATTGGCTCCAGTCTGGAGGTATCTTTCATGTTGCAAGAAAATTGACAATATTAGCATACCAAGGCATTGTGTTTACAGAGAATAAAAATTCATCGGGAAAGGAATCATTGATGGGAGTTGTATCAATTAGTGACAAATTTGTGAGTCTTGATAAGTGATCTGCAATCATGTTCTCTGCCCATTTCATATCTTTGATTGTGAGATTGAATTCTTGAAGCAATAAAATCCACCGTATTAATCTTGTCTTGGCATCCTGTTTAGACATCAAATATCTAACAGCAGCATGATCAGAATAAACAACAGTTGAAGAACCTATTAAATATTATCGAAATTTATCCAATGCAAATATTACAACAAGTAGTTCTTTTCTATGGTAGTGTAATTCATTTGTGCACTGTTTAAAGTTCTACTTGCGTAATATATTACATGCGTCTTACCTTCATTTCTCTGGCCTAACACTGCACCAACTGCATAATCACTAGCATCACACATTAGCTCAAAAGGCAACGACCAATCAGAGGATTGCATAATAGGAGTAGAAGTCAACAGACTGATAATTTTTTTGAATGATTTTTACATTCATTTGTCCATTCAAATGTTGCATCTTTTAATAGGAGGTTACATAAGGGTCTGGATATGGTACTAAAGTTTTTAATGAACCTTCTATAAAATCCTGCATGTTCTAAGAAACAACAGATTTCCCTGACTGTTTTTTGGTGATGGTAATTTAGAAATTACCTCTATTTTTGCCTTGTCAACCTCAATACCTTTAGACGACACAAAGTGTCCCAAAACAATTCCTGAATTAGTCATGAAATGGTATTTTTCCCAATTTAACACAAGTCATTTTTCTTCACATCTTTTCAAAATATTTCCCAAATTATTCAAACAATTATCAACTGAATTTCAAAAAAATTATATCATCCATACATACCTCTAAACAGTGTTCAACCATGTCACTAAATATGCTTAACATGCATTGTTGGAATGTCAGGTGCATTACAAAGTCCAAAAGGCATTTTCCTAAATGCAAATGTTCCAAAAGGGCATGTGAATATGGTCTTTTCCTAGTCTTCTAAAGTAATGGGAATCTGATAATAACCTGAGTAACCATCAAGAAAATAATAGTATGGATGTCCATCTACTCTTTCTAAAATTTGGTCAAGAAATGGTAAAGGAAAATGATCTTTTCTAGTTGCGTCATTCTCTATAATCAATGCACATACGCCAACTAGATGAAATACGAGTTGAGATTAATTCTCCTTTATCATTTTTTACAACGGTAATTCCAAACTTTTTGGGTACAACTTGTGTAGGATTTACCCACTTATTATCATAGATAGGGTAGATAATGCCTACATCAAGAAGTTTAAGGACCTCTGTTTTTACTACTTCTTTCATGTAAGGGTTTAATCTTCTTTGAGGTTAACGATATGTCCTAGCATTATCTTCTAAATGTATTCTATGTGTGCAGATTAATGGATTAATACCTTTTATGTCTTTTAAAGTCCATCCAATTGCCAGTTTATGTTCTTTCAACACATTTAAAAGCTTACCTTCTTGATCGCTTGTGAGAGAAGAAGAAATTACCACATGGTAAGTTTGATTATCTTCTAGAAATGTATATTTCAGTCCTTCTGGCAAATCTTTTAACTCCAAATTGGGTGCTTCTTCGCGTGTTCCTTCTTCCAGTGTTCCCAGTTTTTCCAAATTTTGTATCTCTCCATTGTCTTTCAATATCTACGTAGAGTCAAGTAGAAAATCATTAGTAATATCCGAATCTATTTGCGCACTTCACTCAATAAAATTAGCAGTACAAAATTCCATGGGATCAGATAAACTCCCATGAATATGCTCAGCCACAATAGGTTCAATTGATTCTATGCTTTCGTTTTCATTATCCTCATCATATGGCTGTTTGCACATGTTAAAAATATTTAGCTCTAATGTCATGTTGCCAAAAGAAAGATTCATGATTCCATTCCTGCAATTAATTAAAGCTTTAGCTGTTGCTAAAAATGGATGACCAAGTATTACAGGGATTGACTTATAACTGTCTGCCATAGGTTGTGCTTCTAAAATAATAAAATCCACAGGATATATGAATTTATTGATTTGCAATAACACATCTTCCATAATTTCTTTTGCACCTTAACTGATCTATCGACAATTAAAAGAGTAGTTGAGGTTGGTTTCATCTCACCGATATATAGTTTTTGGTAAACCGAAAATGGAAGTAAATTTACAGTAGCTCTAAGATCAAGCAAAGCATGTTCAATGTTTTGATTTCCAATAATAAGAAATAGTTGGACAACCAGGGTCTTTATATTTTAATGCATTATGGTTGAAAGAATGTAACTTACCCGTTCAGCTAGAAAGCTTTCTTTCTTACCTGATGTTTTCTTTTAACGGTGCAAAGATCTTTCAGAAATTTGGCATCAGATGGTATCTATTGGGTGGCATCTAACAATGGAATATTGACCTTTAAATGTTTGAATATTCCATAAATTTCTGGGGAATGGTTCAATTTCTTTGTTTTTAATGCTTGAGGGAATGGAGGTGCATGTGGATAATTATTATTATCAACGACGGGTAATGGTTCATCAACCTCTACCTTACCCTTTGAATCTGTTTTGTTCTCAACTTTGCAAGGTTCAAGAATAGGTATGTGGATGTCCTTGCCACTACGAAGAGTAATAATATATTTAACTCGGTCTAAGTGTTGATTTCTAGAACTACCATCGTGAGAATTTAAATGAATCTTGGGATTTGACTGTGGTTGTACAAGAAACTTTCCTTTCTCATTAATGGTTAATGCAGATGTAATTTTAGCAAAAGTTTCTCTTAAATCATTCATTGTTTATGCATTTTGTTTATTGAAGGCTTCCTATTTTTTCATGAATGCATTCAAGGTATCCTCAATGGTTTTCCTAGGTGGTGGGGCATATGGTGCATAATTCTTGGAATTTCGGAAATTCTGGTGAACTTGGGGAGGTTGTTATGAGGATTTTGTTTGGTTATCATTCCTCCAATTGAAGTTTGGATGGTTTCTCCAACCAGAATTGTAGGTTTGTGAGTATGAGTTTGGATTTGGTCTATTGAATGTGTTTATGGAACTGATTTGGTCATGGAGACATTCTTGCAGGGCTGGTAAAGATGGGCAAACTTGTGTGAGATGTTCATTAGAATTACAGATTTGACATATGACTTCCTGAACTGACTTAACATGATCACTCTTCCTTGCTTCTAAAGCTTCAATTTTTTAAGATAGAGATGCATACTTGGCAGCAAGGTCATGGTCTTCCCTAAGGTTAAATATACCTCTACCAGATAGATGTGGTTTTACAAACGACTCATATGTGCCAACTGTTTCCCATTGTTGTGCATTCTCTATTATGTGTTCTAGGTAATCTAGTTCATCTTCGGGATCATTGTCCCTAAACTCACCATTACACATCATCTCCACTACTTGTCTATCTTGGGGTGTTAACCTATCGTAGAAATAGGCAACCACCCTCAATGTTTCAAACCCGTGATGTGGATAAACATTTAACATCTCTTTAAACCTCTCCTAACATTGGTAAAGTGTTTCCCCTGACTCTTATATGAAGGATTTGATTCTCTTCTTAAAGGAATTTATTATATGAGGGGGAAAAACTTTTTAAGAAACTGTTCTTGTAAATCATCCTATGTTCTAATAGATCCCGACCTAAGGTTTTGCCGCTAAATTTTAGCTTTATCCTTTAAAGAAAAGGAAAAAAACTTTAAACAAATTATATTCATGCTACAATTTTGGTCTGTGTAAGTTTACATACCTTTTTAAATTCCCTTAAGTGCTGATAAGGATTCTCTTATTATAGACCGTAGAATGTGGGTAAAAGATGGAAGATACCTGATTTAAAATTGAAATGTGTTGCATCTAGAGGAAAAACAATGCAAGATGGTAATCCTGTCCTAGTGGGATTCATGAATTGTCTGAGTGTCCTAGGATGATTAGGATCTCTGTGTTGAGACTCATTTTCTTCCTGATTAACTGGGTTTTCAACTTGGGCAGGTGGATTTCCAACTGGATTTTCAATTTGGTTCTGGGCCATTTTGACGAACGATGAAGGTGATGGAGATTCTCTGTTTAGTCTTCCGCTGGATGATCGATACTAGTGTCTCAAGCAACCTAAATAAAAAAATAAAAAAAATTAAAAATTAAATATTTACAAAAAGAAAATTAATGACAAGATAAAAAAAAATACTATAAAAATAAAATAAAAAAGAAAAATTATTCTATCTAATAAATAATAATTCCCCGGCAACGACGCCAAAAACTTGACACGCTCAAAAAGTGGTCTTTTACTCCCAAGTATAAGAGTGTCAAAGTAATAAAATAACTCGGTAAGTCCAGGCTCGATCCACAGGGAATAGATTTAGTAAAATAGAATGATAAGTAGAGCGAAAAGAAAAAGGTTTGATTTGTTGAAGTTGTTGGAAATTTTTAAGTGAAAATGCAGTAATGAAATGTTTGAGTTAGGGGATCCACTTTTAATATTTCAAATCTATAAATCGCGCTAATTATAATATATAAATTGTCCTTGTTACCCAATTAATTTATCTCAGGAACTAATTATGTCGATATATAGAACCGGTCATTTCTGTCGATAATTAGTCCTGCCAAGGTACTAATTATGCCAAAATCATATAATACCATCAATATAGGTGGTAGCAAGATAAAACTAGCCATATAGGCGGTAACCAATTTTGTCAATAATTAATCTAGATCTAAATCAAGTTTTAATCATTAGATTATAATTTATTTATTATAATGTAGGTGAGATTGATCTATGTTTTTAATATAAAAGCTTCACCCATTACCCAAGTGGAAAGAAATTAGCTACTCATTTTGTAATTAAAAATACTCGTAATTTTATTACTGAAAGAAAAAGACATTACATAAACCTTTAAATTAATAAACACACAAGACACTCTCTCTCCAAAATCTATAGAGGAATTCGGAAAGCAAGTATGAAACTTTCTTCTGTCAGAGGCTTCAATTTATAGGCAAAGTTTGGTCGGCGCGTCACGACACCAAGGCTTTGCGCGTCGTGACGCGCATGCCAAGTTGGGGACATGTGTTGAGAGAATAGCGCATTCCATTGTGTCTTCGTCTTATTAGGTGCGTTGCGACGAGCAGACATTTTCGTGTCGCGACGCGGAAGCTAAATTTCCATTTTTGTTCTTTTCCAAGTCTGATTTGTCCTGTCGAGCTTCCGAGCAGTATTTTACGTACCAAATAACAAAAATAACACAATAAAAACACTCAAAACATAACTTAAAATATTATTTCACAAACGTGCCAAATTAAGGGGATAAGTGAAACTACAAGTGTAAAATGATTGATTTATCGTATAATAAATATGTATTTTTTAGTGTTCATCATCTCACCGTTAGGGTCTGTATCTCTCGCAGTAGGCCTAAGAGCTTGAGGGAAAGGTACTCGAACTGAGCTCTGCACCACTTGTTCTTCATGAAGAATATTTGCATTACTACCTGTGGTGTCACCTGTAGTGTTGGAAGTGTTCTACACATTTATCTATTTACCACTCCGAGTGGTTATGGAATTAACACCTTTTACATTAGATGTTTCATGGTCAACATGTACCATTTGTTGCCCTTGCGGATTTGGTTGAGCCTGAGATGGAAATTAACCTGGTTCTTACACACTTAAGACGTTAGTAAATTTAAATACTCGACTTTTTATTTCCTTATTTTCTTCAATCATCTGAGCTATTAATGACTCAAACCTTTGATTAGTTTTACTCTGGGCCTCTATAAATGCGTGCACAGTGTCCTCTAAGGAGTTTCTAGAATTGGTTGGTGTATGATACTGGGGATCACTGTAACCTCTAGGCTGTGGTGTTTGACTGGGCTGTTGAGATTCATGTTTCCAACTGAGGTTTGGGTGGTTCCGCCAACTAGGATTATACATGTCTGAATAAGGTGTATAAGGCTTCTTATACATCCCTATGGTATTGCATTATACCTCATATGTCTCCCTCATCTCACCATATAAAGGACACTTTTGGGCTAGATGATCACTCCATTTACACACAAAACATACCCCTTGAGGTTCTAACTGGGCTACCACATGCATATTTTTGCTATCTTTGGCTTTTAAAGCTCTTATATATCTAGTTAATAACTCAACATGTGCTTTAGGACTATCTTCTTCCCAAAAGTGGTGTATGCCTCTGCTAGAATGAGTGGAACGTGTCCTATCAGTGCTATCTAAGGCATTAGGTCCAGTCCAAGAGTGAGATTTTTCGGCTAGGTCATTTAAGTACTCGAGTGCCTCATCAGGGTCATTTCGTATAAACTCACCATTTCACATCGTCTCAATGAATTGGCGCTCCTTAGGCGTTAGATCGTCATAAAAGTAACTCACAAAGCGCCAACTCTCATACCCATGGTGAGGACAACTAGCTAACATCTCTTTAAACCTCTCCCAAGTTTGATAAAGAGTTTCACTGTCTTTCTGGGAGAAAGTAGAGATCTGTCTTTTCAAAACATTGGTCTTATGGTGTGGGAAGTACTTATTGAAAAATGCATATGTCGTCTCACCCCATGATCCTATTGAACAAGGTCTCAAAGAATACAACCGCTGATAAGAAACCTGTCTGGAACAAAGCCAAGCAAACCCCTCCATGTGTTCTAAGCCCCAAGAACCGCGAATCTTGATTTTGTAAGAACAAAATCCTTCCAAGATCAAGTCCAACCCTAAAAGAACCTTGTCCTTAAGAACCTTTCTTTATTTCTTTGGAGAATCTTGTACAGCGATACAGTGCCACAACGCTTGCCACATGTTGAAAAGCTTTTGTTCCGTAGAACCAAGGAAGAATCCACTCCCTTAAGATGACACAAGTCACTTTGTTTTGTAAGAAGATATATTCTTAGTTAATTCCCAATTACAATGAATAATGCCCATTTAAATAGGTGGCTAACCCTAATTCTACTCCAATATAATAAAACCCTATTAAAATAAACCCAATAACACATAAAATACTTTAAAATTTCGTCCATTGGCTTTTTAATTTAATTAATGTTCAGCCCAACACTTAAACAACACATAACTTAAAAAATAAAAAATATAAAAACTGTAGGGATATCTTGCGTCCTCATTTCGACCATGAAGGAATCCGAACTGGACTTTTATGAAAACTTCAAAGTTGTAGCTCCACGAGTCCGATTTGCAATGC